>CABFWB010006612.1:8949-31654 GCA_902151455.1 Timema bartmani
CCCCAAAAGATTTAGAATTTTTTTGGGTTGTTGAAATTAAATACTCAGCGAAGTGTATACATAAAATGGCAAAGTGAGTTTATTAATGTGAACGTATTTACAGTTTACAAAACCTCTTCGTATACAGTATTTGATGTCAGAATTCAATCATCTTGAATTTTTTGTTTGTCATTATCGGTAATTGATACAAAAATATTGTTATATTTAGTGACTCTTGAAAAGGCTACATAGACATAACCATGAGCAAATACAGCATTTGGCAAGTACAATCCAGTTCTTTGAAGCGTTTGTCCCTGAGACTTATTGACAGTCATTGCAAAGGCCGCTTTCTTTTAACTTAAATTTTAAACAAACAATGTGTTTTAACGTAAACTGAGTATGCTATGTCAGAAGTAGGTAAAATAATCCTAACCAATGTTACCTTATTCATTATGGTAGGCTTTGTATTAGTTGAGAAAATGGATGTTGAAAACAGAAATAATATATAGGATATATATTATTTGGCATTATATACTATTTGTATTTATTAAAGATGGATTGGGAACTTGGTTGTACTTACAAGGGAATATTAAGTTTTCATATTTGAGCCTACAGCTACAGTGACGTATTACAATATCGCTCTTTCATGTAGCACTAAAGCACCAGTTCTTAATTTTTTTTATTCGGGACCCTTTTTCATGAGACAACATTACTGGTGATCTTAGCCAATAATGGTTAAGTTGAGTTTTTTATACTCCAATGTCAGTTATTAAACAGTTTTTTTAATACATGCACATGTGCAATTATTATATTTAATACATAAATATTATATATTAAGGGCCACAGGCACTAGGGCTCCACCAACATTTTTTCAACATTTTTCTAACATGAATTTGTTTTTCTTTTTTCTTTTTATTCTATAAAATATTTTTGATAAAAAAAATAATATGAAGAAGAACCATATTATGAATTATTAAATCCGTTATATAGTATCAACCCTATAGACGATCCGATTTGGTTAGCCCAACAGTCAGCCCAAACAATTAATCTTTTACCTACAGACGACCTGACTTATTGTCTGATTTCTTCAGTTGTTTTTTCTCTCTAAAACACACACACATCATTCCCCCTATATTATCCAAACACCAAAATGTTGGGCTCGCGCTAATAGCATCGGAAGGGATTAATTTCAGGTAAAGAAAAATGTGAGTCAAAAAAATGCAGTCGTATGATGTTACTACATACACATTACTACTCGCACCCGTGTTTGTAGTATAGCTTACACTCTGAATCATCCGACAACGCTACATACGACACGATTTGGTCGGACGGTCGTGCGGTTGGATGCGCCGGCCACCCGACATCATCCAACATGAAATAGTAAAATTTGTATCATGTGACACACCTAAACACGACCCATAATTGCACCTGATCTGACCAAATCGTGTCGTCTGTAAGGCCCTTTAGAACGACCCAGTATAGAATCTCAGTAGGGCCAGCTCAGAGAAGCCACATTCAGTGTGAGATTCTCTCAAGTTTAATCCCCTACCATTCCGGTGCCAGTTTTACACTAGCGAATGAGGCCAGCCCGAGCTGGCCCACTTTGCGATAAAGTTGTTCTATACTTTGTTTTTTCGTCTATGTGACTGTGTTTTAGTATGTGTTAGGAACCTAGAAGTAAATATAACTCGTGAAAAGGAATAATTAAAATGAATAAAGTAGGCCCTTATTAAAAACTATGTTTTCTTCATTAAAACTGCGAGAAAAACTGGAAATTAAATGGTTAGGAGCGCATCCCCATATTACTTTACATTTATGCAAGGGGATGGCTAGAGAAAAATAACTTTTTCTAATGCTTGGTTTGGTAAACAATTGTGGTTAACTGTGAGGGAAGAATAACAAATCTCATATTGTATTTATTTTTTATTATTTGTTGGTGAGGGGGTGTGGACGACGGCTTGCTGTAAGGATCTTCATTAAACATTTAAGTAAATGTATACAAAAACATGAGGAATTTGCAAATCAATTGGAAAATGCATTAAAGTTTAAAATATTTAGAACAGTAAAAATTGCATCACAGATAAATTCCGTGGTCAAAATGTTAGTCCAAAAACACTATTAACAGCTGCCAAGGCATGTATTGCGTAGAGCAATAGAATGCTTAAAATAACGTGATACTCATGAACTGGTATTAACATGCACCCAACTTTTGTACAAATAATGTAATCACTTAGTAAATTTAATCAAAAAAACCTGTATTTTTTAAATTTCTGTTTGTAGATTTGTTTAGTGCTTTTATAATTCTACTGATTTTTAAAAATTAGGAAAACTTAAATTAATTTAATCTCATTTGTTAACACGTGGTGAGAAAATATCATTGCCGTTAAGCTTTGACCTGGCCCCACCAAAATAAAGTTCACGCTCCACTACTGATAGTACTGTCGCGACATAACCCCCGTGGGTTTGATCTGTCAGTATAGCTTGCAGGAGGGGTAAGGTGGCAGCCAAGGTAATTGTGGGGTTTCAAAATATTATATGAAGTTTTACGAATTTTTGTTTAATAGTAGTTACTAAAAGATAATATAAAATGTGATGTTAAATGAAAGACGAAAAAATAAAGAGAATGGATACCCGTGCTTGTGGAATAACTGGCATAACTCGTGGGAACTTAGACCGATTGACACTGCGCGTGACTCGTACAGAACTCGATCTCGGGACCCTGGGTTTGATGTTTGACCTCTAAGTACAAGTGCTACTAATGACACAAAGGTGTGATCTGATATGGTACGGAGATGGCCAGCGTGATTGCCTGAGATATCTATGGAAATGTGACAGCTACGATGCCAAAAAATAAGTCTTTTTTTAACCCAGCGATGGCCCCTTTTTTGGCCAACTAGTTTAATTATTGTTATGAATTGTCAGTGTTCCACTGCGACCTTTCTAGCTCGCTACTTCATAGATGCTAAGCCAGCGATTTTAGTGCGTGTGTTTACTCGAGTTATGTAATTTTAAACAAACATTCAAAATTGCTCTGTGGCTATGACAGTGTTATTAATCAGGCCTAAATTTTTATAATCAATTTTTAAACTTTACATATGCAGATAAAAATAAGAAAATTTTAAAAAAGCAATTGTTACAAATAATAATTAATAAGCATAAAACAGTTATGAGATGAATGACCTCGCTTATTTTGACACAATAATAATAATGGTGTGCCTGGGTTACATCAATCTGTACATCAGTTTGGAGAAAGATTAGCCAGTACCAATGTATCATTGCTACTGCTAATCCTGCATCCTTTCCATGGAGGCTCTCTTCATGTCCCGTTGAGGGATAAAGGGATAGTTATAGTGAATATGAGGATGTGAAACCAAGGAAGATCTTAACACCTGCTTCTGTGGCCGCAAAGTCTAAGGGATTACTCTCTCAGTAGATCCACGCTGGGTCGGGATTTCCACCTCTCGATTTCATTTTGTACCAGCAGCGGACCGTTAGATTCTTTTATAAACTCCGCAACTCAGACAATCCTTCTATCAGAACCATTGGTGCTGATCCAGGGGGGGCCTTGTCACCCTCACCGCCGCATACGCCACCTCCTACAACAGCCCCCACCAATTATAGTGGAGCTTCTCTTTGCCCAAGACATTGGCACCCAACCTGACAATTAACTTTCCATGACAATATAACTCTTAAGGTTTAATTTTATTCATCCCTGAGTTTAGTGGTTTTCTTTTTAATATTTTCCCTCGCATCTTTCAGTTGCTATTTCTTTCTTTATGTATTATAGGTCAAACTTACATTTTAGAACATTAATGTTGGTATTTGTATTATTCTTTTACATGAACATGTATGTATTGTATCTCTTTAACGAATAAACTAAACTCTCTCAGTTGACTAGACTGCCGAAAATGGGGAGATCGAGGTTCGAATCTCGGTTGGGTGCATTGAATGTGATTTTTTTCCAAAATGGTCTTCCAATCTCTCTCCACATAAATTCAGGTACACTTCCCTTAAAATATAATCTTCCTAATTCCTAATACCATTAGCGTAATTAGTACAACAGTGTATAGCCCTAACGGGTAATAAAACGTGGTGCTAAAAAAATATCTTAAACTAACTTGATTCTGATAAACCAAGCCATGTTGACCATGATATCTTTTTCTCCGTTGAGAAAAATCCCCTTGTACCAGTCGTTAATAGAACCCGGGAATCCAGGGAATATGACCACTATACCATCGATGCATAACAGTTGAGCCACGAGAACCCTTATCCCAAAAGTTCATAGCTTAGTTGGGCTACGATCACTGACCAAGAGGATTTTCGTCACGGCTTAGTAGTACCAAGGTCACTAACTAGGAGGATCATCGTCATAGCTTAGTTGGGCTAAAGTCATCGACCAGGAGGACTGTAACAGATAAGATACCTGCGGGTGGATATGAATTCAGTCCCACTTTTTTTTTTTGCCTCAGACTAGGCTAGACTATGTTAGGTTAGGCAAGGTCAGATTAGCTTAGCATTTTGTTGTGTATAAAGCCGCGTACACAACTAACGAATGAACGCGAACGAATACAATAATATAAGTGTGAACACAAACTAACATAAACGCGCATGAACGCCCAATGACGGCCATGAACAGACGCGAATAAACAGAAACGAGCAATCAGACCGAAAATTTATTGTCGTTGACACTCCATCCGTATAGTGCATATTTATTTAATGTTCAAAGTATGGATGCTGTGTCATATAACGACGATTTTTAATAAACATCATGTATTGGTAGGTGAACGGCGAACCATTTAGAGCTTACTTTTTCTGAGGTTCTCATGCCTGAATGAGAGACTTCTTTCGTTATTCATTTTCGATACGATAATAAGAGAAAATTAAAGTTAAATAAATTACTACCATAGTCTTATCGAGACTTTAAATTTTAATCTACTACATTTAATGAAAGTATTATATTTACTTGTGAATACTACAATTTCTTTTTTAATTCTTCAGGGTTAGTATTGTATTTGGTAGTTCGTTAGTCAGGTGTGTACGCGGCTTAAGCTGAACCTGATGAATGAACACGAACATACATGAACGAACGAACATAAACCAACAAAATAATATGGTGTGGACGGGAAAACAATCCCAAACAGAACGAACAAACAACATCGAACATCGCCGAACGCGATCCACCAGTTTGTCGGGACTTCAAAGAAAAAAGGTTCTATCTTTCAAGCGCGCGCGCTCTAGTCTGGCCACCTTTCATTACAACCAATGTGTTATATTTTATATTTTAGTCGCTCGCTCCAGTCTGGTCGTCCCCTTACAAGTAAATATAGTACTCTCATTAAACGTGGGAGATTAAAATGTAGAGTTTAGATAAGACTATGGTAGTAATTTATTTTACGTTAGTGTTTTCTCAAGCATCATATCAAATAGAAAGAATGAAATAAGTCTCTCATTCCGGCATGGCAACCTCAGCAAAACCCTACCAATACATGATGCTTATGGAGGATCGCTATATGCTTCAGAATCCATACTTTGAACATCAAATAAATATGCACTACACGGACGGAGCGTCAACGAACACTAGACTTTTTGGTCTGATTGCTCGTTTCTGTTTTTTCGTGTGCGTTAGTGCGTCCTTGTGCGTTCGTGTGCCTTTATTGTTGGTTTGTGCTAACACTTGTAATTTTATCTTCATTCGTGATCGATCATTAGGTATGGACATGGTTCTATCCTCCCTTGCTGGCTTTTACTTGGCTTGAGAAAATATTAACAACCTTCCTAATAGAGCGCCACAACAGCCGGAGCCGAGTAACAATACCCAAGAAGGAGCTCCTGGCCCAACTGTTATATGAGATTGACGCTAAACTTTTAAATGCAGGTAGACTTGTGACCTAACTGTTATATGAGATTGACTCTAAAATTTTAAAAATAGGTTAACTCGTTCAAATTTAGATAGGGATTAACGATATTCTTTAAAACGCAAGTCATAATAGTCATACGTGGCCCAACTGTAATACTCCCTATATATATAACATGAGGCCAGTTATTTTGACACAATAAATACAGTTTAAACTATTTTTTCAATCAGTGTTAGTCATTAGTTTATCTTAGTGAATCATACTAATGATTATTAAAATTGTGTTGGTGTAATTGTGTAGGGCAACGTTTTTTCTATCCAATAAACTAAACAAATGTATAACGATTAAATTGTATTGTATTATAATTTCAATAGTCCTGAAATAAATATTTTATTTAATCACGTTTGTAAATGTTTGCTGCTACCCCAAGAGTATATTTAGCAGCCCATTGAGGGAGTCACGACGTACAGTTTAAGAACCTGTGGACTAGAGCACTCTATGACATATCAATACAGACCACAGCTTCTGGGCTCAAGTGGAAGGAGTGTTGAAACACAATCATCATCATGGACAGCTTCCAGCCACTGGCTGTGTCCGTTTCGAACATAAGCTTCTCCACCGTCTTCCTCCCTCTCACCACTTCTCCCTCCACCTTGGCCCAGTCCTCTCCTTTTTCCTCCACAGTCCTCCTTACCCCCTTCAGCCATCTGTCCCTTGGTCTATCCTCTTGGGCTCCTATCCCCACCTCCATATCAAACATCCTCCTGGGCATCCTTTCCTCCTCCATTCTTCTCACAATCAAAATAGAAAATAACCCTCCTCGGTGGTGTAGTTGGCTAACGCGCTAGTTTCGTGTTGAGCTAGACCGCCAGGACGGGGAGATCGTGGATCGAATCTGAGTCGGGTTAAGACCTCTACACACCTTCCAATCCAATCCGATCTGTTGTCCTAAATGTAGGTTGATAATGGCAAATTGTGTAGTGTGTACGTTGATCGTTCTAACAAATAAGTTGGAATCCGATTTAGGAAGGTTGGACGATCTTCCCCATCCAACCTAGCCGACTTAGGACAGACCCACTCCACTTTCCTTCCTAGATCGGATAGTGTGTAGCGCGATCGGGCGTCGGTTCCGATTAGTAGTTTGTTTTCTTTTCAACAGACTGGTAGTTGTTGAACGAGCTTTTAATTTTGTTTTGTTTCGTCATTAAAATGGCTGAAGACAAATGTAGAGTACACTTTATTGAAGTGTTGGAGTGCTACAAAAATAACCGGTGCCTATGGGACACCAGCCATCCATTATATTTAAATAGAGATAGCCGGAACCATGCTTATAGCGGTCTTCTTAACATATACAAAAAAATTAAGGAGAATGCAACTATTGTTGATTTAAAAAGAGAATTTAGACAACATGAGGAACACGTACAACAGGGAATCAAAATGGTAGGTACAAGCACTGTACTTTTAAACATATTTATTTCATACAAAATTGAAAAATTCAAAATTCTTTAATATTCAAGTAGGATACTTGAGTATTTTATAATGTAACTTATAAAACATTTAAAACGTTATTTAATTATGTGAACAATATTTATGTAAACATTTAAAACATATTTGAATTATGGTTGACCTACAGCTAGGTATTTTAATCTTCTTTCAGGTGAAAGATACTATTACAACTGGTGCAGGGACTAGCAAAGTGTATATCCCAAAGTTGTGGTACTATGAGTACTTCGCGTTTTTGAGTGAAAAGGAGGTCGTCGCCCAAGAGGGAAGGGACACAGAAGATTTCAACACCCAGGATAACGAACATGTAAGTACTGTACCAACAGGTAAGACTGATTATGTTAGATAATAATTTTAATAATAATAATAGTAATGTTAGTAAGACCGATAGTGTTAAAGTGAGAAAGCAGAACCATGTCAGTTTGACGCAGACGTTCCAAAGTATCTCTCGCTACATTCTCCTGGATCCCCTTGATATTCACCGATGTATACTGCGTTGTTTTTAGATAAGTAGTTATGAAGATGGCAACAAGCTAGTACGATAACGTCTACATGTTTAATATTAACATAAATAGCGCTCTGGAACACTCTAAACCTCGCAACTAAAATTACAAAACAATTTTCTACTACCCTCCTTGCGCGAGATAATCGGTAGTTAAATATGCGTTGTTCATGGGTTATATTTTTCAGAGGATACGGTTTCATAATGTGCTTACTCAAAGCAAAAGCACTATCCCCGACAAATTCGTATGGTACCGAAGTGTTAGTACCTGGTAACAGCAATGGACATAGTAAATTAAGGTCATGAGACACCAGTTTTTGGTAAAATGTAGTATTCTGCAAGACGGTTGAATATAATACACTTCCATTATTACCAACGTTGACATACTGAAAGTCATAGTTTGAACTGACAACTGCAAATAGTACAACACTAAAAAACTTTTTATAACTTTAATATAGTGGTCCGTTATCTGCTGGCTTTTGAATAGCAACATGCTTGCCCGTCCATGGCACAGACACAGTGGCTGAAATTCCACTTGTCCTCAAAGGAGGCAGTAGTGGATTTCCATTCAGCTGCTGATGACGGTAACTGAAACATAAAAAAATCAAAATATGCATAAATAAATATTTATGGCTACAAGAAATTAGTATAAAAATAAATAAAAATTTTACGACTACACAATACATAAAAAGGCGTAAATTTACAGATAAAACTAGCGGGCCCCATTGCAAAAAATTTGTTCTTTCTCTGTACGAACATCTATCGGTTCATGTTTATCGGACTCATTGATAAAGTAATAACAGTGTCTTATTTTCCAGAAAAATCCGCAAGAAACAAATTCACAAGAACAAAATCGTGCTGCTTCCGCCAACAAAGCTGTTGCTTCTACAAGTACTGCAGAAAGTACACCACCACCATCACCACCACCACTGCCACCACCACCACCACCACCACCACCACCACCACCACGTAAAGCCACCACCACCACCACCACCACCACCACCACCACGTAAAAAGGCTCGTGCTGCTACAATTCAAAAGAAACAAGAGCAAATCGTTGATATGGCTTCAGCCTTGTTAAATTCTAAGCAAGATCAGTGGTAGATGATGGGCCTGTCTTTCAGTATGCAGTTACGGGAACTGGATGCAGAACAACAATCAATCTCCCAAAAATTGATGTCCGATGTTCTGTGTTACGGGAAAATGAAATAACTAACTCACTTTTCCACGGTACAGTTATCACCTAGTCCACAAACTTCTCATTTTTACTCTCAACCATCCTCGATATCATCCTCAACTTGTAGTCACTATTCCCTCGCACCCTCTCCCATGCAAAACCAAGAAACCCTATTGACATACACCCAATTGTTACCCAATATTACGTACCAATCACAACGCAATTTACCCAATACAAATCACAACGGTCATGATTTAAATGAGTTCTTGCAGTTTGACAGAAAAATACAATAAATAGTTAATTTTTACTTTTATTTTATTTGTACGTCACTTTTAATTTTTATGATAATTTACTTTTTATGTATATAGTATAATATTTTACTTTTTTTTTTGTATTTGATTAGAAATAATTGTATACAGTGTATATAAATAAATGTGTACTTTTTATGTATACAGTATTATATTTTACTTTTTTTTGTATTTGATTAGAAATAATTGTATTTGTAATAAAAAAATTTTTACTGATACTTCACTATTGACCAGGATTTCAATAATTTGTAAAATGCAAGTTAATTTTCACTTACCTTAATATACTTCTTCAAACAAATGCATAGAGACGCACAGGTCTCGGGCACGATTGATAATAACTGGGGTGATACGGCTGCGCTGAACTTCAGGTTAGCGTACTTCCGTCCAGTTGCTAAAAATGTTAGTGAGGCAACTAACATTTCTTCTGCACTAATGGATTATCGCAAAATGGTATTACGTTTTTCTATGAACGGCTTTACCATTTTTAGCAATTCCATAAAACATTGTTCATTCATTCGTAAAAAAAATTTGGAAATCGTCCGAGTTAAATTGCTTCAATAATATCGAATGGGTAAATTTCTTTCTTTCCTTTAGACACTTTTTTGCCCAAAATTTCCTTTCTTGTGGGGGCTTTTGGAGGATCAACAATGTTGTAAGAGCAACCCCAATTTTTTTATTTTTCGACAAAAGCGGTGCCATTACGAGGGTGTGATCAGGTCGGGAGTCGTAGTGGTACTAACCAATGACAAGATCGGAAGAAAGAAATTGTAGAGTGTGGATAGCGATATCCTTTTCTAAATTGGAGATTGGATCGGATTGGATTGAAAGCTGTGTAGGGGCATTTAACTGGGGTGGTTTTTCTAAAAGGGGTTTCCACTCTCCCTCCATGCAAATGTGGGTTCACTTCCTCTAAATCCAACCTTCCCCATGACTAATCCATTAGCCTAATTAGTACTTAAGCGTAGGCCTATAACCCAAACGGGTAGTTAGACACGGTGCTATATAATAAATAACAAAATAAAAAATAGAAAACTCCCTTTTTTCGATAAATTTTATAATGCAACATATTTTAAGTGCATAATTAATGCAATATGATAACATTTTAAGTTTGTAACATAAAATACTAATCCCCAAAATGATATTCTTCAAAACCTTTATTACAAAATAACTGTGGAAATTTTGAAAAATAGCGTGGAAAATGTATGGTAAAGAAATGAAATTGAGATTAAATGTCTTATTTTATTGAGGTTTATAACATGCACTTAATAAACAGATATATTATATTAATACATAGATTTAAAGCTAGCTTAACATAAAGTATCACGCTTTGTAACACATCCACAGATCTGTGGAAGGAAGATGTTAATACATAAATTGAGTAAAAACTGTGAAGAAATACGTGCAATTCGTCATGCCGCGCTTCTAAGAAGACATCAGGCTTACAAAAGACTGGTTTACACTAGACGTAGGAGTCAAAACACGAATCTCGCACGAGTGCAACGAGTTTGACTTTTCATACACTATTNCATTAAGTCATCTATAGCCCTGGTTTTTGAACGTTTTTAAAAATAAAAAATAAAATGGAGGACGATGTTTAACGATCTGAATGTGTTAATTAAATTTCGGACATGGTTGTTTGGACTACGAACAAGTTTAAAATTGACCTCAGTGGTCTTGGGGCAAAGCGATCACCTTAGGAGCAGATGTTTGTGGGTTCAAACCCAGCTGGAGTCGAAGGATTTTTCTTGAGTGATAAAAATCCGTGCCACATCTTTCTTCAGAGGGGAAGTAGAGCCGTTGGCCCCCATTTCAATTGTGGTGTTTAAAAGAACCCTAGAAGGTATCCTAAAATATCTTTCCTGTTAAAATTGGTGAGCCTTTTCTCTCTCGCTCATAGAAATTTTCTTATGCTGATATAATCAGTCGGTTCAGAAAGTGAACGTAAAATACCTCACATAAGTGAAAATAAATGTCGTATATAAATTAAATCTTGAGGTAGATTACTACGTTTTTTATCCGTTACATATCGATTGCGGACGTGTTGGGAAGAGACAGCCCTAATCCGTGTTCTTAGCGGACAAGCATCGTGAGTGTGCAAACAAGAGGTGTTCAGAGCGGACAAGGAGACCTTGGACCAGGGTGATGGGGGAAGGGGTTGGCTTGTTGTAAACAACAAGTTGTTAAGAACAGATGTATCTGAGCTACTGGTTATTATTGACCTCCCTTCATTTGACCAGATCAGTTAGACGGGGACACAGCGATCAATATGTGTGCTGGTGAAGTTACAGTGGTTACGATTAACAAAGGAAAACCTAGTCTAATCGCCGACGTTTACCAGCATCATTAACATAGGCAAAACAGCTGGGTGTGTGTCAAGAACAAGAAGGAGAAGTTCCATGGATCAGTCAAAACTACTTCTGATATCAGTAGAGATAAAATAATTATTTTGAAATCGGTACCACACACTTGTGTTCCAGACATGGCAGAGATTGAGGTAAAGAAGAGATTGGAAAATGGTTGAAAACGCGTGAAAGCTGAAGTGTTGGTTCCCATGAACGAAATTTTCAGAGATGAAATGAAGGATATCTACACTCAGGGCTACGACTTTGTTACTACAATGCCAAAACACAACAACGTGAAAGTAAAACTGTGCGAACTGAAAAAGACAGCACTGGGAACCAAGCAGAATCCAACACGAAATGAGAAAATCCACTTTCCAGAAGATATACTGGCCCTGCCAGAAACTTTAAGTTTCTTAAAATATGATCAAACAGTGAATGGGAAGAGACTGCTCATTTTTTCAGGTGAAGAAGCAAACAATTTCTAGATGAGGGTAAAACCTTTTTCTTTGACGGGACATTTATCAGCTGTCCTCAGCAATTTAAACAGCTTTACACCTTTCAAGTTGATCTCGGCAACACAGCAGAAGAAACTAGGGTGCTTCTCGTGGTATATGCATTGCTTCCGGATAAGGAAAGGAGAACTTATAGTAGAGCCATTCGGTCAGTCGGAAACGGCTATCCACAGTGGAATCCAGAATTGCAATTTGTGAATGAGGAGTTACCAAACTTTCAAATATCTGGCTGTTTCATTTTAGTCAGTATCTACGACGAAACATTCAATATTATGGATTGACATTGGACTTCAAAATAATGAATCTGTTAGCAAAACGCTTAAGATGTGTAACACATTATTTCTGATACCGCAAGACTACATGGATGAAGAATGGATGATTATCATGGCTGATGCTCCTCAAAACGACATATTAACAACGTTCTTGGATTATTTCACTGACCAGTGGCTCCAGAATTACAACATCCCCAACAAAACGTGGAACGTCGCAGGTCTGAGGCATCGAACAAAAGATGTCGTGGAAGGATGGAACCACAAGCTCAACTCACGCATGGGGAAAAAACAGTATAATATTTTCAAGCTTGTGCAGACATTGAAAGAAGACACTTATGAAGCTGCTTTCCAAATAAGGCAATATGAAACTGGTGAGCCAAGCATACAGAAAAGTAAAAAAACTACAAAAGACCAGAATATTGACAATATTTCGAAATTTTCAGAAAAGGCAAGGACTTGAAGAAATGTCTCCAAGCACTCAGCTGTACCACAAAATTTAACTGACTTTCAAAAAACACTTGGCAATGGAAAACCAACAAATAAAAATACAAGGAACATACTGTTCTGCATTAACTTTTAACACACCTGGGTTGTAACATAAAAAATCAATAAATAATAAATAAAAATAAACAGAACCAATAGAAAGAACAAAATGTTATGCATGAACATTCTACGTGCCTAACTATGCATTAAACCATTCAATATACAGTACAAAAAAGTATAAGCTGTTTGACCCCATGCAACCATCCCACGATATAAAAGACATACATACTTAGTGATAACTTTCCCCGTACACCCCATTTCTCCCATCCGCAAAAAACACAAATGCTGTTCACTACCAACACGCAAACACCTGACCACTCTCGTCCGCTGTGACCATCAGATATTTATTGTTTCCGTTACAATCTCATTCCGCTATCAACACGTCAGCAATCGACACGTAACCTTTTTAACTCGCGTGAATAATAGGAAAATAAATGTATCATCAATGCTTTTAAATGCCATCTAATCACACGGACACGACGTTATTTACGTTTTAACTAGTTATTTTACCACTTTGTGTAAAGAAGCTATTAATGGATAAATACCCTGTGATTATTTAATAAAAGCCCAAATGAATTTTTATAACAAAGTTATCTGGCGGACTGTTATTCACTATTGGGTTTCTATTGAATTCACTCTTTTTTGATATTGTTTGATTTTGATTTGCTGAGTGAATAAATACTTTCTTGATAATGAAGGTAAATATAATGAATTATTTGTGAGATTTTTGACATGAGTGGTCTTGTTGATATGATCAAACACATCGAATGTAATTAGGGAGTCATCGGAAAATAAAGTTTTTCTTAAAGGTGCAACCGTTATCTACGGATCTTGTTTTATGTTAATAATTTTATGGCTGTGACTAGCAAATATTGTTATATGGTTTCTTCTTTGAGTTTCCGAACTAGAATATATATTATTACTACGAATTAATTAGTTTTATTTAAAAGATAGGGATATACGGAATCCACAATTTAATATCATTCACAATATATATATATTTTTTCAATATTGAATACTTGTAAAAATGTATACTTAGAGTTAAAGTTTTGTCTCAATATATTATAATAGTATATTTGACTACAGCTTCAAAACTTTAAATTTAATTCAATTAAACGCAATTAAAACTGATGATAGTCCAAAAATGATATTATTCGATAACATAATATTAATACAGATTGATATAATACTATACTAACAAAGTGCTTTAACTTTATTTGTTTGGTCCTTAAAACACTTATCACATAGGGGACAAATGCACTGACTATTGTGTAGTAAGATTTTTGGAATAGACTCAAAATACTTAAAATGAAAGTGAACTAGAAACGAGGAAGTATTAAAAAAAACTCTTAGATTAACATTCTATAATTATATAAATAACCACAAAAAAGAGAATATCGCATTTAACTCATAATAAAACAAGTAAAAACCATTAACAATATTATTTTAATCTCCAAAATAGTACTTCAAGAAAGTATAAATTCAAAATCATCTTCATAAATTTTGTAATGTTATATAGTCTTGTAAGTTTGGTAATTTTTGTAGGGTTTTTCTGAGCATATTTTTGTTAGGTTTTTACCAGTGGCCACTTTTAGTCAAATTTTGTGTTAGTGATTATTAGAATATGTCACATTTGTCGAAGTAAATCACCTATAACCTAAAAACTAAGCTAATCTAACACTTTTATTTCGTATTTCTAAAATACTTTACTAATCTTACAATTAAAATTTAACAAACAATACATAAAAATTTACAATTTACAATTTATTCTCTATACTTATTTTGTTTTTAATTATATTAAATTGAAAGTCCTACCTCAAATTATGTCTTGGAATAAGATAAAAATTCAAAACCTAGATTAAATGATTGTGTAGCGGGTTTGGTTGTTAAATACCAATTAGTTCAAAAGGTGTGCTAATATACCTTGTCAAATAGTCATTATAATTATTGCTAATTCACTGATAAACTCATATAGTAAGATATTTAGCTGCTTTCGGATGTTTCAGAGAGTAAATTTTTTTTTACAGAAGACTACTTTGTATAAACACCAATAGATTAAAAAAATATATATGATTTACTGTATTTTTTTGCGGTTCAGAAATTGAATTAAACTTGAAAAGTAATAAAGCTACATTCTATGTTCACTAAATATACGTGACTAAAATGCATAAAAATATAGGTTACCCTGGATCATATGTTACCCGCTTCACGGGAAGTCTGTTGGATTGTTACATCTTATAGATATTTATGCTAGTTAACTTAGGGGCCACGAGCCAGTTAGGGCTAGCAGTTTTGTATAGCTGTATAGTTACAAAGGTTATAATATGTTAGTATTGTCTTGCTATAAACATTTTATGTCTATTAATCTCGGGCCGCGAGCCATATGGGCCCGTGATATCTTGTGCAGGAAAACCATTATTATGGTGTGGATATCTGGGTATTATGTCTTGAGTAGTTTTCAAGCTTGTTTACAAAGGGGCCGCTCGCCATTAAACATAAATGTCTTAACCACGGCATTATTATTTACTTGTGTCCCTCTCCCTCAATGAGGTGTAATATGTTTTTGAAAAATAAATATTTATAAACTCTCTTGCACCTGCCACTGTGTGTTATTTCTACAATAGAGGTGGGGGCAGGTTACAGGGTGAGCGGGGGGAAGACGGGGTTCAACCCCCTACAATTTGACAAAAAATACATTAAAAAAATACCGCTTTATTTACAGTTTTAACAAGACCAAAATATACAAGGAACTATTTAACTACTCATCACCATTTTGGTGCTTAGCTACATTTTTAAAATATATAATTATTCTGTGTTTATTCATGCAACAAAACTAGGTAGACCCATGCCAAGATATTGACAAAGTAAATAAGAGGTATTAGCATGGTATTAGTGAGTGTGGGGAAAATTTGATATTAGAAAATATTAAAACCATTCAGCTTGAAACTATTAGAATGCACAGTGTCAATATACAGATATTATCTGAACATGTTTTTAATTTGATATTAATTTTGAAGATTAAGTTTTAAATTCTCTATATCATACACAATACTTTGAACTCTTGCCTGTCGGTGACGATAAAAAATAGAGATGGGAGTCATAGTATAAATGATTTGTTGTTGAAGGGTTGTAATTAAATCTAATCAAAATAGTTTAGATTTTTTTTTACCACATTTACAACGTTTAAACTATTTAACTATTTAAATAATTTATCCTTTTTACATTTTATACATATTTTTTATTTTTTTTTTACCCAATTTTCTCTAAAGTAATACCCTTTTTGCAATTTTTTCCTTATCGACCTATTAACCACCCTGTTAACACTTTTTTAGCCTCTTTACCATTTTATCCTATTTACTCTTTTTACTCCGTCAACCTATTTACCTTCTTGTTCTCTTTTTACCTCTTTTACAGTTTTCTAATATTATTTTTTAACATTTTTAAGATTTATACCGTTTTTATTTTTTACTTTTTACATTTTTTACAACTTTTACCATTTTTACCCTTGCTGGACTTTTTATAATTTTTTATTAATTGTGCCCTTTTACTCTTTTTGAAATATTGGTTGTTTTTGGCCATTTTTGCTCTTTTGGTTTTATTGGTTTTTTTCTGATGAGACTTACTTTTTACTATTTTTGGCCTTCTTGCACTATAAACCCCTATTTATCATTAACTAGCTGGATTAGCCCTGAAGAAATATTTTGGGGTAAAAATCATAAAAAGTTTAAAAAGTTGTAAAAATGGTGTAATGTATAAAGTGATCATGGTAAAAAAGATAGAGGCCGAAAAGGTTAAAAAGGTTTGCAGGTAAAAATGTATTAATACATAAAAAATCTATTTATTAGAAATAAATCACAGCATCTAACAATTAATTATCATGGTAATATGAGAAGAAGGGTTTGTTGTAGTTACAAAACTCTTCTTGTTAACTCTCCTTGGCCACCAAACTTTCATGTCCACCAAACTACATTACAAAATTATAGTATGAAATGAAGTAATAGAAAAGCTTTCTCACGACGTTTATATTGTTCGTGCAGAGGGACTACTAATATTTAAATTTCAAACCTATATGTCTAGTTAATATCGTGCAATATTCATGACAGACATAAAAACAAGCTTTTCATTTTAATATTATATATTGATACCATCTCTAAAAAGCAACAGCCGCATTTTACAATAATAGTCGTAAGAATATATGATGATCTTTATTGTTAATTGTTATTATTTATTTTTATTGTAATTGTGGCAGAAACCGCTTTCTTACCATTGTCCATACAAAAGCTAGCTTTCTAAGGTACTCAACCAAACATTTTGAAGCATTTAGAATTAAATATTAGTAGCTAGCATAAAAAAACTATTTCTGTTAAACCCGCATGTCCCTAAGTTCATATTATTTTCCAATAAGTTTCAATTTTTCTGTCTGACACCATAGCTCACTCGGTAGTGTGCCTGCCTACTGAACTAAGGTTTACGGGTTCGATTACCCGCATAGCCGAAAATGTATCATTGGTGGAATATAGGTTTACCCTTTCACATTGATAAATTAAAGACTGGGGACTAGAGAGTGTGCCTGTACTAGTCTTAAGTTAAATTCTAATGTACATGAAGCTACGACAGGCCTAGCAAGCCGGTAGTGGAAACTATATGGCTTTAATATAGAAATGACCCAGGCCACAGGCTGGAGACAGTAATAGATGTTTCAATTTTTCTAAAATAAAGTTTAATAACTACCACTGTAAATCACTGAGCGTCCCAAATAATGAGAATCGTTCGATTATGTTATCTATTTTCCAATATTTTGAAATATTTGACTTAAAATAAATTCTCAAGACCCTTGAAAAGTTTTAGAAATCTTAAAAAACAAAAAAAATATTTGAAAGGATATTTTATAAAATTAATATTTTCTGAGTTACAGGCACATATATATGTTTTTAATAGGGTAGTCATTTGGGAAGTGGGGAGTTGAAAATGCACCGAATAAATATTATGTTTATGAGAAAATGTGTATTTTTTCAGATTTCTCTTTGGTGAAATTCAATGGGTTTATTTCCCCATTCATCCCATGTTTCTATTATTTCATTTCACATATCTTACAAGTATAAGTATATTTTAGATAAATAAAATACCGAGAAAGTCCATGTGGTGCACTATGCCATTTATTTTTATCCTAGTTTTGAATGAATGGCTTTGAAATTTAATTTTTTTAAATGTCTTTAATAGTTTATATTTTAGATAATATTTTTTAGTGAAGGAATTATTTATGTTCTTATCTATGAGGTAGGTAAGGTGTAAGTAGGTCTAAGGTATGCATTTGCGTGACGTGAGGATGAGAAACGCAATTATAAATAACAAATTGGAAATACCTGGGCACCCATTCAATATTAACACCACGGTCTCCTAGTCCTCTATAATACAGTCTATTGCAAGCCTACTACCTTCAACCACGTGACCAAGGGCCTAGAAACGAGGAGGAGCAGGGGCTGGGTCCACCTGGAGTTATAGGACCTCCCCTAGGGGAGAGGGGGTATATACGGTACGTATAAAAACTATTATTGGCTAAATAGTCAAATTTTCTAGCGGACCCTACCTAAATTATCTTTCTGCGACCTTGCATGTGACAATGACCTGTTTTGTGATATTTAGCTGAACTATGTGAAATATCTAGAAATGTATTATTTATAATAATTGGGCCTTTGGTAGGTTTTCGTTTCTTTGTCTGCCCAAGTAAAACAAAACAATGATAAAAATCCATTAAGAGACTAAATATACTAATGTGTTTACGCATTCAATTTTGAGTTATATTTCATCTCGGATGCTTCCATGCTTAAAACAGATCCTTATCACTCGTGATCATTGCTTGTATAGTCCAATTTTCATAGAATGGTCCTTTTAGAAAATAAAAAGTTTTTGTTGTGACCAAAAATAATAATATTTTACTATATTAATAGGTATTATGACCGCTGAGCAATATTTGAATGTTTGTTTTGATATACATAACTTTAGTGGACGCACGTGCTAAAAAGTGTTGGCTTAGCTTATATGAAGTCATTAACTAGTAATGTTGAAACTGAATGCTGACCATTCATAACAATATTTGATCCAGTTGGCCAGTAAAGGAGCCATATTGGGCCATAAAAGCCTTTTATTTTTCACATTGGGGCTTTCACAAATCCATCGATATTGCAAGCATCCAGTTCTTCTACAATTGTGAGCATACAATCTCTATATCACTTTTATATTTCGTTTAAACATCACATTTTGTATTATCATTGAGTAACCTCTATTAAACAGAAACTGGTAGCCCTACGTATTATTTCAAACTCACATCATTACCTTGCATGGGACCTAGCTCTTCCCGCAAGCTATCCTGACAAATCAAACCCACGGGGGGAGAGGAGAGGGAATTTCACGACATAGGGTTATTTTACAGGTATTTACAATATTTATGAAAAATTACACCGGAAAATTTCATTACTTGAAGTATGATTACTCGAAAGTAGATCTAGTATTTTTTATAGCTGTAAGATAAGGCCCTTTTTGTTAAAATTTGACTGTGGCTAGCCAAACCATTCACTTGAAAGGATTTTTTGTAGCTTTTATAATAAATACAAAAATAGTTACTTACAAACACTTAAAAATAATTCAACACCTACGATCAAATTAATTATTTTTCAACAATTAATGATTTCTTTTAATTTTATACTTCTAATATTTTGAATGATTGTCTGATAATACCCTAGTCAACTACTGGTTTCTACTACTATGGTTTCTTATATTACTATATAGTAGAACCCTGACTATCCGGACACCCCTTATCAGTTTGACCGGTTATTCAAATTCATATCGGAGCAGTGGTTTTCGTTAAATTCGGAAAAAATCATGTTTTAGTAGTATTATCCTAGTTTTTCAGATTTGATATGTAATTCTTTTAAAAAGCTCGAAGTTTTATCTTAAGTTGTGTTGCAAAATAAATACATATGATGTAGTATAAATATGAAATTTGTTTATGATGAATTGTGGGTAAAGCTGCAAATTACTTAAGTACATATGCGTTTAAATCTTAGTACTGTAATGTATTAAAAAATATTTAGGGTGAAATATTTTTTCCTAAATGATCAATTAACCGGATTTTTGATTACATGGATTAACCTAAGTTCTAATTAGTCCAATTAATCTAATTTGAAATTTTTTATTGTTACTGTGACTTATTAGATTCAAAATGTGGTAATAATAATAATAACAACAAAATATGTTTTTATCTAATTTGTCCAGTAGATATATTTTAATAAGAATGTTTAGAGAGAATTCTAACATTTTCCCCACATTTTTATAGCATGAAAACACATTTTTTATTTCTTTATTTTTATTCTATAAAATATTTTTTTTTAAATGAAGTAGAACACAGGCAGTGAATTATTAAATCCGTTATATAGTATCAGCCCTACAGACGATCCGATCTGGTTGGCCCAACAGTCAACCCGAACAATTCAGCTCTTACCTACAAACAACCTGACTTAGTGTCTGATTTCATCAATTGTTTTTCCTCACTAAAAGACACAAGCATCATCCCTCCTATATTATCCAAACACCAAAAAGTTGGGATCGCGCTAATAGCATTGGAAGGGATTAATTACAGAAAAAGAAAAATGTGAGCCAAACAATGGCTATTTGAACGGAAAAAATTCAGTCATATGATGTTAATACTTAGACATTACTACTCGCCCCCGTGTTTGTAGTATAGCTGACACGCTGAATCACCCGACAACGCTACAGACGGATGGTCGGGCGGTTGGGTGCGCCGGGCACCCAACATCACCCGACATTAAATAATGAAATTTTTGTCGTGTGGCACACCTGCACACGACACAATATTGGGCCTGATCTGACCAAATCGGCCCAACCCCTGACCAAATTGTGTCGTCTCTAGAGTCCGTTAGACCGACCAAGTATAGAATCTCAGTAGGGCCAGCTCAGAGAAGCCACATTCAGTGTGAGATTATCTCAAGTTCAATCCCCCTACCATTCCGATGCCAGCTTTACACAAGCGAATGAGGCCAGCCCGAGCTGACTGCTACACGATAAAGTTGTTCTATACTTTGTTTTTTCGTCTATGTGACTGTGTTTTAGTAAGTGTTAAGACCCTAGAAGTAAAGATAGCTCGTAAATAGAAATAATAAAGTAACTCCTTACTAAAATCTCCGTTTACTTCATTAAAACTGCGAGAAAAACTTGAAATTAAACGGTTAGGAACACATCCCCTAATAACTTTGTATGTATGCAAGTGAATGGCGAGAAACAAATAGATTTTTCTAATGCTTGGTTTGGTAAACAATTGTGGTTAACTGTGAGGGAAGAATAACAAAGCTCATATTGTTTTTATTTTTTATTATTTGGTGTTGAGGTGTTGTGGAAAACGGTAGGCTGTAAGGATCTTAATTCAATATTTAAGTTAAAGAATTTAAAAATATTAGGAATGTGCAAATTAATTGGAAAATGCATTAAAGTTTAAAACATTTGGAACATTAAATATTGCATCACAGATAAATTCCGTGGTTAAAATGTTAGTTCAAAACACAATTAACAAATGTCAGGTCAAATATTACGTAGAGCAATAGAATGCTTAGAATAATGTGGTACTCATGAACTGGTACTAAGAAGCACCCAACTTTTGTACAAATAATGTAAAAATTAATAAATTTATTCAAAAAACGTGCATTATTTTATTCTTTATGTTTGTAGATCTGTTTAGTTCCTTTGTAACTCTAGTGATTTTTTAAAATTAGGAAAACTTAAATGAATTTAATCTCATTTGTTAGCACGTGGTGAGAAAATATCATTAACGGTAAGCTTTGACCTGGCCCCACCAAAATAAAGTTCACGCTCCACTACTGATAGTACTGTCGCGACATAGCCCCCGTGGGTCTGATCTGTCAGGATAGCTTGAGGGAGGGTTAAGGTGGCAGGCAAGGTAATTGTGGGGTTTAAAAATATTATATGTAGTTTTACGAATTTTGGTTTAATAGTAATTACTAAAAGATAATACAAAATGTGATGTTAAATGAAAGATAAAGAAATAAAAAGAATGGATACCCGTGCTTGTGGAATAACTGGCATAACTCGTGGAAACTTAGACCAATTGAAGTGACTGACACTGCGCGTGACCCGTACAGAACTCTTTCTCGGGACCCTGGGTTTGATGTTTGACCTCTAAGTACAAGTGCTGCTGATGACACAAAGGTGTGGTCTGATATGGTACGGAGTTGGGCAGCGTGACTGCCTGAGATATCGACGGAATTGTGACAGCTACGATGCCAAAAAATAAGTCTTTTTTTAACCCCGCGATGGCCCCTTTTTTGGCCAACTAGTTTAATTATTGTTATGAATTGTCAGTGTTCCACTGCGACCTTTCTAGTTCGTTACTTCATAGATGCTAAGCCAGCGATTTTAGTGCGTGCGTTCACTCGAGTTATGTAATTCAAAACAAACATTCAACATTATTACTTCATGGCCATGACAGTATTATTAATTAGGCCTACATGCTTATAATCAGTTTTCAAACTTCACATACGAAGATAAAAATAAGAAAATTAGAAAAAGCAATTGTTACAAATATTAAATAATAATAATAATATGTTATGAATGAGCTCACTTATTTTGACACACTTATAATAATAATAATAATAATAATAATAATAATAATAATAATAATAAT
>CABFWB010006613.1:0-17700 GCA_902151455.1 Timema bartmani
GATATAAAAAACTATGTTAAACAAATTATTACAAAAAGATATTTTACAATATTAAATATATACAGTTCAGAGACTGAACAATATCCAACCCTAACATTAAGGTTAGTCACTCTCCTTAAAATGGAAAGAGAAAAAAATCTATTTTATCAGAATTAGCTTTAACGATTTTGATTAAATTTCATTTCTAATCTTTGATCAATATTACAAACCAAATGGATACCCTCAACCTTTCGTCAAAAAGATTTTAAGGGTTCCGATCTGATGCGTAGATTCTAATTTTTAATTTTATCTTCGTGAGTCTTTGAGGTATGAAATTACATATCATTGCATACATGTGGATCTATTTATAATAAATGTATTTTACTTGAAATATATTTTTTATAAAACCAAAAGTTTTCAAGCTATACACAAATATATATTTCTCTAAATTTGCAATCACTTTAAGGTAAAGTATTACGACCATCAAAAATATCTAGCCCGAGATGTTGATCGATATCGACGTTATATGATCCCCCGAACCCTAAAAATTACTTTTGTAACGCCGTCTGTCCAACCCTAAAATTAATAGCAGTTTACTAAAGGGTGAAAAGAGAAAAATTAAATTTTCTCAAAATTGGCTATAGCAATTTTGATTCAAATTCCTATCTAGTTGTTAATTAAGATTATAAAAAAAATTTTTTTTTCATTTTCCCATAAAAATGACTTTATTCGTTATTTACAGAAGAAAATTTATATATCTCCGTAACTATTTGAGATACTAAATAACTTATCACTGTAAAATTTTGGTACCATTAAAAATAAAAAAACTTTTATTTTAAATATATTTTTATAAAACCAATAGTTTCGGAGATACTGGAAATATATTAATACCATTTTATGAACTCTTGTTGGGAAGAGATACTACTTAAGTTTTTACGCAATAATTCTCTAATGCCATAGAGTAAGCAAATACTGTAAGTCTTTCAAGAGGTTGATGTTGTTTTTCCTTTAACCTCTTAGGGGAAATGTTTGTACTGCACAGGGGTGAATCCAGGATTTTCATGAGTGGTAGAGGGCTGGGGTACGGGTGCACCCATCGGGATTGGGTCGGGGAGGGGGGTGGGAGGCAACTCAAGAAATTTTTACATAAAAATACTTTAAAATTTGAGAGTACATTTTTCAGTAATTTTTCAGTGTGGTGTTAAACTTGAGAATAATCCTCTAATGAAGAGTATGACTCAAAATTTGCGATCTTGGCAGAAGTTTCGAGAATGTTTCATAATTAGAACTGTCTGTGAGAGCCAGTTTTTCCATAGTTTTCACGCATAAGCCATATCCCCCCTCCTTTACTCATATTTGCCCTCCTTTGAATTCCCCTCTATCGATCTCTTAGATCACCTGATAACGTTCAAGGTCTATAAACTTGCATGTAACGACTGTATTTAGATAGAAAGGTCCTATGCAATTGTGATACCACCGTACAAGGCGTGGACATGATTTAATCTTTGGTTATGATTTTGTCTATTCACATTAGTTATGCACACTTTTAATCTTTTACCTTTTGTTATGAATCAAACGTGTGATTTTTTGTAAAGTTAACTCTCACTATTTTAATATTGGTCCTAGCTTGGTTATTATACCATACATAATGGATCTAATAATTAATTATTGACTTTTAAATTTAGGTTCACCCTCTTGCCCGGACTTAGGCCAGTGACAGACTGACGTTTTGTTCGTGTTATGGTCACAGCGACACAAACGCTGTGAACAGGTCGCTTTAGTGTATTGCATTGTTTCATATTAGAGGGGTCAGAATAGTGGCATGAACGCCACGACAGATTTGAAAACGTCGATGTGAGCGTTTCATGAAACAATGCAATACACTATAGTGACCTGGTCGCAGTGTTTGTGTCGCAGCGACCAAAATGCCGCGACAGATTAGAAAACGTCGATATGAGCGTTTCATGAAACAATGCAATACACTATAGTGACCTGGTCGCAGTGTTTGTGTCGCAGCGACCAAAACGCCGCGACAGATTAGAAAACGTCGATATGAGCGTTTCCTGGGCGTAGCAACCCCTATAATATGAAACAATGAAATACATTAGAGCGACCTGATCATGGCGTTTATGTTGCAGAGACTAAAACGTGAAGAAACGTCAGTCTGTGCCTGTTATTGTTCCGTCACCTTCCACTACACGCTCTGTCTGTGTTCAGTAGTATGTATTTAATTCTAATATTATATTCTTATCAATAAATATTAATTTGGAACCCTTATTATTATTGTTGTAACTTTGTGGATATTTAGGGTCGGGTGTTACCCTTAAAATATGTATATACCCTGAAATTATAAATCGAATTAGATACCGTACTCACCAAGAAGAATCTATGCCTTGATATATTTTATAATCCATATACACATAAAATAATGTATCAACATTACTACTTGCTTTTTCTTATAGAAGTTTTGAAGGGGAAACTGGTGTAGTAATATTGTACGGCCTCCACACGTGCCAACAACAAAACGTCTTAAATTCCAGGTTAATGGTGTGTTGAGGTCTATTGAGGTGGGTGCAGTTGTATAGACCAGCAACAACAGTATTTCTTGACCCGTGGAGTTTCAGCCATTACCAACAGCCGGCCTAACATTACCCACGCTGACCGATGGGAGAATTTTGTTAAAGGTAAAATGGGATATCTCACTTATATTTACTATTGGGGGATTTTAATGAGGTATTTAAGAATAAAAACAGCGTTTTATTGTAACTTCTCTCCCCCTCCACGTCATGATCGCCGTCGGGGCTATACGGATTAAAATTACGATCCTAGCATAAGGCTGGGGAATGTCTAATCTGTATATGAAATAAGCCAGGAAGTAATTCCATTACCCGCTTCGGTGGCCGGATGGTCTAAGGCGTAACGCTCATACTAAACTAGACTTCAGATGATGGGGAGATCGATGTTAAATCCTGGTCGGGTGTATTAAGGGTGGTTTTTCCTTAATGGTCTCCCACTCTCTTTACAAGTAAACTTAAGTAAAGTAAAAGTACATTTCCTTTAAATTCAACCTTCCTCATTCCTAACTAGTTAGGGTAGTTAGTAAATAAGCTTATAATCCGAGCGGGTAGTTAGAGGCAGAACTAAAACAATAACTCCTTTGCCAACCCGTCCATAACCATCAAACTAGACTATATTAAAGTTATAAGGTACGGTTATAGCCGCATTTAAATATCATATTTTCTAAGAGCATTTTTGTCCAACAAAGAGCATAGCAATCAACTTCACAATTCAAAGTACTACATAAAAAATATGTAGATTTGCTTATAACTGAGAAACTATTGGTTTTATATAAATATATTCCAAATTAAAACATTGAGATATTAAATAACTTATCATTGTAAAGATGTAATACTATTTTTTAATAGTATTACATCTTTACAATGATAAGTTATTTCATATCTCAAATATAGTTGCGGATATGACTAAAAATTAAAATTCCCTCCTTTCTATTAAAATTATTATTATTATTATTATTATTATTATTACCGTGTATTACTACTCGTTCAGTTTGTACGCACTTACGCTAATGTGTAATGGTAGGGTGATTGTGAGATGAAATGGAGGAGCTGCAGTTTAACGTGGAATCCGAACCACGGTGGAGGCCTGGCACTACACACATTCACAATTTGTAATAAATATCTTGTCAGCGGTGAAGGAAGGGTTTGGCAATCAGATAAATCTGTGCCGGGACCGAGGATTGAACCCCTGACCCCCAGCACAGAAGTCCGACACCTTACACCTAGACCACCAGGTCACTCCTCTTTTCTAAAGTGCCCCCAAAGTCATTTTCATGGGAGAGCGAGGATTTCCAGTTTGCTTGTAAGGTTAAATTATACCTAGCTATATAATTTAATAGAAATCTTTAGAAAGGATTTTGAGAAAATCAATTTTCTCTCTTTTTTCCCTCCAGTAAACTACCCTTAACTTTAGGGCTGAATATATAATTTAAAAAAATCCTTTAGAGAGCCTTATGAAAGATCTATTTAAAAAGTTTTAGCTCGATCGATAAAATAGTTTCTGTTCTAGGCCGAGATATAGACAGAAAAAAGAGACTTAAGGACGGCTCAAACAGAAAGCTAAGCTATGTTATGCTATGCTATGTTATGCTGTGCTAAGGTTTTGTCAGTTTGGTTCCACACTCATTTCAAATTTAAGTTATGGTTTCTCTTTTACCTCCTAAACTCTGTGTGTTTTCTTTATGGTTTGCTCCAGTGAAGTTATGTTATGGCATTTTCTAAAATATCTTGTTTGAACTCAAATTATAGCATTGAGGAAGAGGACCTGCTGCTATTAGCAGCTGTTTTGGAAGAGGAAGAAAATGTAGGAGGTGTAGGTTTGACTTGTTCATTTTTTAACTGTTACATTGTGATATAAAAACAATTTTTAAATCATGTAAAACCTATATGGAACATTACTTAAATACATATGAAACAAACTGAAAACAAAACTTCAACACTTCTTTGGTTATTTTCAAAAATCTAGCACTGCGTCTGTTTAAAGCCTATCCCAAGCTACTTTATGCGCATGCGCAACGTAAGATGGCTCAAAATGGGAGAAATAAAAATAGTCCAGCCACCAATCGGAAAAAAACATATTTCAGGTTAACATGAAATAGCTTAACTTAAATTAGTTTAGTTTAGCTTTCCGTATGAAACAACACATCTAATGGTCCGATATATTTCTAAACAGTTAGAAAAACAAATCTTAGTTTATCTTTTAGTGTGAACAGGCCTTAACAGACGGAATCGGTTTCTGGGGATTATGAAATGTAGACATCTATAAAAATCTCGATTTGGATTTTTTTAACAATCATTATATTTCTCTCTCTGAGGGAACAAGACGAGATAAAAAAAAGTATCACATTCCACCAAAGAGCATACATAAAATAACATACACTTTTACAGAAACATTAAGTAAAGAGCTTATATCTATGTCCATCAAAGAGCATAGCAATCAATTTCATTTTCAACGCCTTGATTAAAAAAAGTATTAGCTTTTTGTTTTGAAACTATTGAATTTTTAAAAATATATTTTAAATAAAGAGATTTATATTTAATAATTCTGCATCTTTACAATGATAAGTTATTTCATATCTCAAATAGTTACGGAGATTTTATCAAAATTGGAAACTTCCGCTTATATATAGTATCCTCAAAGTAATTTTTATGGGAAAATGTAATATCTCATTCTATTTTTAATGTTAAACAGTGTCTAGCTACAAAATTTAATCAAAATAATAAGAATGTATTTTGAGAAAATTTATCTTTTGTCTTTTTGCCATTCAGTAAACTACCCTTCATTTTATAGTTAGATATGCAATACAAAAAATCCATCAGGGAGACTTATTAAAACCCTAGATACCAAGATTTAGTCCGATCGGTAAAATGGTTTTGGCTCTAGTCAGTGATAAAGAAATACCTACGGCATCGCAAGAAAACAATTTTTCAGTTTCAGGAGGTCATGAAAATTTGACTTTATCAAAATCTCAAATTTGATTATTTGGCGATCACAATACTTCTCTCTTCGAGGGATTGAGAGAAATTAAAAATGTCACCTACACAGTTGTCACTGTGCTATTGGTAGATCAAAGCCCTCCTGAGTTGAAGATGGCTGCGATTGCTCATATATAGCAGATGATTTCCACAAGTCCATAACAAAATGCCTTTAAATATCAGTGAAAAATAACCCTGGACACGGAACGACACGTAGATAGCTTAGTTGTAGTAGTATTGACGTTCTAAACTTAAGATCCTGGGTTCAATTTCCATGTACAGAAGTTATTTTTAAATTAAAGAACAAACTAAATTAACCTGGCATTTAGACACTGCGTTCCCACTGAGGTTGGTTTAACGGTATCTCAACTTGAAAATTATCTTAAGGAGGCCACCTTGGTACGCTATAAATTGATGCGCATTCATTCAGATCTAACGTAATATTTATTTCTACGATGTGTTATTTCAAAATATTATTTACACTAAAATAGAGTCGAAAGATTACAAAAGGTTTCTTTTTCATTAACAACTCTGTAGTTTGAGTATTATTTATAGAAATAAATGTGTAAAAATGTGAGATTAGCTAATTTTCAATTATTTTTAGGCACATTTGCGTGGCTTGATAAGAAAGGGCTCCAAAATTTTCTTTTTTCTAATAAATATAGTTTTTTTTATAGGCTCACAAAGAAAATTTTAAGATATTTGAGAACAAGCAGTGAGCTTTACTCGGATAAGAGAAGTTTTGTAGTTTTCGTTCCCCTCTTTCTTACTATCATGACAAAGAGTGGTTGTAGGGGAGGGACGTAATTAAGTATAGGCTTTGACAGAATAAGGAAATAGTTCCAGGAAACGAAACAGATCCCTGTATTTTATCGCATGTGGCCTCACAGCGATTCCCGTTGACCGAGGCAGTCTCTTTAATCAGGATGGACACTGATCGGGAAAACCAGGAAAACTAGAAATTTTGCTCGAATTTTGAGAAACTGTAAGAATATCAGGAAAAGTGCCTGAATTTCTATCTATGTCAGGATTTTAAAATATTCATAACATTTATTCTGTTTTTTGTGTTGTGTTAAGTTTTAATTAACTAAATTTGATATTAGATTTCCATAAAAATCACATCTTTTGACATTTTTAGCACTAACGCAGATTCCAAGCTGTCTTGTCTTGTTAATTAAAGGATGGTTGGTATACATTTTGAATGCAATAACATGCGTACTCACAGTCAGATTCAAATAGGGATACAACGTTTTGACAGTTATAAAATTTACCAAAACTGTTTTAATGTAGTTATGAAATGTCGTGGGATCTGTAGCTGTTACTTTTAAAATATATTATCAATACCTTTAAATAACTCTGATAATATAGTAAAGTCGACCCCGTGGGATTCAAATCCAACCAAGGTTGGAGGGAAAGTAAAGCCGTTTGTCCCACGTTGATTGTGGTATGTAAAAGAACCCAGGTGAAAATACTTTTTCCACCAAAATTTGTATGCCTTTTCGCTTTCATTAACAAGAATTCTGTGTGCTGATATAATAAGTCGGTTCAGAAAGTGAATGTTAAATACCTCAAATAAATAAATTATATATAGTAAAATGTTATCATTGTTTATCATAAAAAGTTTATTTCAACAAGTATTCTAATATAATTGTTGTGTTGCCACTGTATTATTATTATTATTATTTTTATTATTATTATTATTATTATTATTATTATTATTATTATTATTATTATTATTATTATTAATTATTATTATTATTATATCACCGCGTCTTACTACCCGTTCGGGCTATACGATTAAGTACTAATTATGTTAATAGATTAGGAATGGGTAAGGTTGAGTTTACAGGAAATGAGCCCGCACTTGCGTGAAGGGAGAGTGGAAAACCATTTAGTAAAAACCACCCCTAGTTCACTAAACCAAGATTCGAATCTCAATCTCCCCCATCCTCCGCAGTCTAGCTCAACACGAAACTAGCACGTTAGCCAACTACGTCACCGAGGCGGGTGTTGCCATTGTAAGATGTATCCCTTTAGTATGGTTACAATAATTTAAAAAAATAGGCCTAATAATGTTTAACATGTCTCATGTCTAGACACCCCTCACAAATAAAAGAGAGTTAACCTCTAGCGCGTGTTTTATTACATGATTTGGATACAAAGCGATCAGCGAAATTAGGATCGTTCCTAGCTAATGCGAGCCCGAAACTGCTGTCACGCGACTTCTGATAGAGAGCCACCATGTTTCCCCACCACTAGCGCTATACTAGCTTCTGCTCTGGTCTGCCCCAGTCTATTTCCAGCTCGATTGCTGCTACACTAATGCTTTCCTCTTTAGAGTTTAATCTGTTAAATGTGATCAAGATATTATTTCGGTATATTAATGCTTATTACTTGATTTTTGATATTTTTATCATAGCTAATACGATACATATAATGATTAAAAAAAAAGAAATATAAAATATAAAGAGAAAGTGATATTTCACAGGTCTGGTTGGTATTAAATACACCCTAAACAATATTTTCCCCTTTAGTTGATGTTTTTGATGACGTGTTTTCTTTCGATTACGCAATGTTTTACCTATAACGAAACTACCGCGCTATGGGGAAATTTCCTGTACTGGCATCCTGTTCTAGAGCTAAAAAAAATTGATTAGGATGTGAAGTAATTTCAGGGCTGTATCAATAATATAATTTTTATGGGGAGGGGAGGAGTTTTAACTGTAATGGCTTGGGGTAAAGTTTCCTAACAGGAGAAGCAGGGCCGTAAGCAGGATTATTGTTATGGTGAGGGGGGGGGGCAATAATCAATCTTTTATGATTAGGTCTAGTCAACTGGTTAAAATTACTATACCTTAATATATGATAAGGCTATGGTGCCACATAAAAAATTATTGAAAAGTTTTCTCAAGTAATAAAAAGTAATTTAAACATTTGTATTTTATTGGGACAATAAAAAATGTAAGCACAAAAGAAATATCACACAATCACTTGCAGCACTTTACCATTGATGACGTATCGATACCAACAGCTTGCCCTAGCTTGTCTAAGACGTATAGTAAACTTTAGGGGAGGTCTTACAAATATCGCATTAAGTAGGAGTCTTACAAATATCGCTTCTAGCTGGAATCTATTATCTATCTTGTTCTCGTCTGATTATATTGATATTATTTTATCTAGTGTAAATGTATTTGTCAATGGGAAGGGTTTGAACATATCGTATGTATATAACTTCGCTGCCCGTTTAACGTGTAGGCTAGTTACAACTTACGTTCACCAATTTGTTTTAAGATATAAGCTACAAAACAATATATTTTGGCATTTTTCTCAGCCTATAATCATTGTATTTACATTGGACCAACTTTTAATGGTTCCTATATAAATTATATTAGACATTACGGCCATCTTGAAAAATAAAATTGGCTATAGAACACTCCTTTTTAGCCTGTCCAAAGCTACTAACTCATAAGCTATGGAAAGCCTGACATTCGTAACCAATTAATCATCATATAAATAGTATAGGATGAGTATTTGTTTGTTTGTCTGTCTATATGAGTCTAAATTCTATAATTAAAAAAATATATATAAAAAATAGAAAAGTAGAAAGGTTAAATCATTTAAATATAAACTTATATTAAATGTTTTCTGTCGGTTTATTGCTTGGTCACGCCCAAACCAATATATTCTTTTAGTAGCTATTGGAAATTTAAAAAATGCCTTACATGCAGTGGAATTACTCCAAATAGCCCAAGAAATCTGGAATATTAGAAATTTCTAATTGAAGCTTAATGAAATGGTGGGCTTCAAAACTTCCAAAACTTAGGTAAAAAAAAATCTTCTGACTGTGGTAAAAGATTTAAGCAAGTATAATAGCCACCCCAAAGTGACTGTTAATCTGTAATGTCGTATCTTTTATGAGCATTGTCTATCTACCACAAGTAAAAATCTGGAATTTTAATAACCACTTGCCCCTGTGCATTAATATGAGCATTTCGAATCCATAATTTTTTAAATCGAACTATAATTTTTAATTAATAATTACAATTATTAAACTAAAACCTATTTCTCGGGCAACGCCAAATATTTCAGCTAGTTAAAAAATAAATTGTGTACAACTTTATATAAAAATGAGAATAATTTATCATGTTTTTTGTAGTAAATTAAGGTTAATTCTTCATTTTTACTTCACTTTAAATCAATATCTACTACAGTGGATAAAGGCGTCAACCTAGTTTTCTGGTCACAAGGATTTGGGGGTATTAAATCTTTGTTGGTATATAGACTGAATGGAGTTGTTTTCCCAAATGTTTTTCGACTCTTCCTCCATGAATTATATACATCTACCTATTTAAACCCTACTCCTTCAATGTAAATATGTTTAAAACCCAAATAAGTATCAATATTTGGAGCACGATGATAGGAAAAAATACAAAATTGAAAATCATTTTAATTTTCACCTATAATAATGGGGTCCTGGCAATATGTTTAACATATTATACCCATATAATCTTAAAGATAGAATAGAGAAAACTCAAAGGAATACCCGAATAATAAAAACAGTACGATACTATGTACCACGTAGAAAGATGGAACAGAAAGAGAATAAAAATAAAAAAGCTTAAAGAAATCGGAATCGGCAATGTCCTCTTGGGTTTTTAATCTACTTCCCGTATCTCATTCCAAAATCAGTGACCTGTGAAAATCGCTGCTAGGTTGGTTGATGGTAGGAAGGAGGTGGGGGAGAGGGGCGGAAGGTTTCGGAAGGAGGTTAGAGAGGGCTGGGGGTTGGGGGGAGTAGTCGAAGCAAGCAAGCTATATCTTCTAGCCAAGGCAATATATGAAGCTCTGAAGCTTGCTTGTTCTTAGACGACAGCCCCGGTAAAGACGATGACGAAAAGACAAAGAAGAGGAAAAAAAAGTTAGTGGGGGTTTAGGGAACACGGCAAGACTCAGAAGGAATAAAAAGAATATATATAAGGTGGTGGTAAAAAGAGGGAGGGGGAGATATGTATAAAGGGGGCGAGTGAAAGAGGTAGAAAATGTTCCGGCACCTTTCAATGGTGGATGCTTTTACTACTCAATCCTGCAGGCGAAAACCGTCTTGTTTACTCAATGAAAATGAAGAATTGTTCTTGCTTTTGGAGCAGATTTTGAAAACTACGCTTTCACTTCACTATTGCTTACTGAAATATTCATCAAGGATGCTTGCTTGCTTACTCCTAAAGCCTTCTACGCCTTATATACCAGGTGCCTCTAAATCTCTACTCCTACCACGTTAATAAATAAATAGAAGCTTCCTTGTCAGGGGTGAAAACGATAAATAAGGAATGGAAGTATTGACTTACAAATGATCGGGGTGGGTAACCTTCTGATTGTATTGTCTGTCGAAAGGAAGGGGCCTGGTCAAAAACCTATGATATATTCGTTTAAAATATCAATGATTTCTAATCCTTAAAAAACAAATGTATGACAAATATTTTTATCACACGTTGAGATATTAATGATTAGTTTTTTTATCTACCTATGAACACAAACAGTAAATATATTTTTAGTTATTTTGAAGGCTAGAAATCTTAACTATTTATATTTTCACGGCTAACTATTTGTCAGGTATACACACATATAACTAAGAGGGTAGGTGATTTAAGTATGTTTTAATGGACAAAAAATGTACCCAAATTAATGGGAGGGATATTTTGAGAAGGATGTCCTCACCACATATCCACCTATGACAATTAATTAAGAATTAATGGATATCTAAAAATGCAACTCCCATGAAGTGTCATACAAACATACTAGTGACTCACACTCTTAAAATAGAAAGTTTTTTTTATTAATCTTACTACCATAAAAATTATGGTTGCTTGGAGAAGTAACAAAAAAACCACTACCCGCCTCGGTGGCTGCATGGTCTAAGGTGCTATTCTCTCCGTAGACTAAACTACTCACGATGGGGTTATCGAGCTTCGAATCTTGGTCAGGTGTAATGAGGGAGGTTTTTCCAAAAGTAAGAGCGAGTACTAAATTAAAATAAAAAATAAACCAATTATATTATCGGAGTACACCTATAGTAGGATTCTGGTAGGAAGGAACTTTTAGTATATACAAACATATTGCTTTGCTGTCAATAAAAATAACATTTTACTATAACATTATTCTTATTTCATTGATATTTATACTATCTACCAAAAGCGACTTTTATGATCACATGACATTATGTATAAATAAATGAAAAGTGTTTTAGTAAATTTATGATATTCAAAAATGTATTTCTTATATACACCAGATAAACTGCAAAGGATTATAGAGATGGACAAAATACTGTTTATTATAATTATGTATTTACTTTGCAGACCTTATTACATGTTATGGGCATGTAATGAGGATGGAAAAGGAGAGAATTCCAAAGAAAATTATGAAAATAAAGTAGGTGGGGAAAAGACCGCAACGGAGGCTACGAAACGGATGGGAGGAACATGTGACAGAGAGTGTGCAAGTAGGAGAAGAGGAATGGAAGCAATTAAAGAAGGAAGAATAGTGGAAGGATGGAAGAATATGGAGGTATTTTACTAAAGTGACCAGGCCATAGGCTGGAAACAGTTTATGATACTGAGACTTTATTAAGAGATGTGGAGATAATTTTTATAAATACAGGAATGAGAGTGATCGAGGCTGTTAGGAGAATTTATTTATATAAGCTTTAGTTTAGCAAATCTTATTTAATTTGCCTTGGTCAGCGATAAAAATTAATACATCGCTTCATACCACCCATCCTATTTATCAGAATTTAACCACACTATTAATCTAGGAATGAGGAAATAAGAATTTTGAGGAAATATATATGAAGTGGAAAACCCTTTATGAAAAGTGTCTATATTTATAATCGATATGGATTTGAAACTAAATCTCCGCCCCTCTCTTCCCCGCGGCTAACAAGACTATATGATATCAAGTTCCAGTCTAGATACCCACTAATAACTTACTAAATTATTAGTAGATGCGTTCAATAACTTACAAACTATTAGAGAGGATTTAACTTTTGAGTCCTAAAGTACTGGGCACTCAATATAATCAAAGTTAAGATAAGCTTGCTCTAGAAACTTATTTAAGGTGAGTAATTCAGCCCTCCGCGTTCACACTAGAGTGCTCGTTCGCTAAGCAAACTCAACTGTCACCACAAAGAGGCACCAGAAAATAATAAAACCCTTTTCATTCATCCGATGCCACCCGCCCTTCTTCACTTCCGTCGTTATTACGAATTCTTGCCTTTGCGCCTTCAATTGTTTTGTCACTTCCCCCGTCCCCACCCTTTTACCCCATTTTCCTTCCTTCACGTACCCCTTACCTCCGAAAGTCTTCTAACGTCTCGTCATTTCCCGTACGAAAGGCAAGTCATTAAATGAAGACGTCGGAGAAATATATTAAACCTTTCGCTAAAATTCTTCAATATGTTNAAGCATGAATTAACATTCCATATTAAAGAAAAAATAGCTCAAAAATTGGTAGCATTTTACAAAAGAGATTTTAAAATAAAATACATTCATTTTAATTTATTTGAGATATTTAACGTGCACTTTCTGAATTGACAGACTTATAAACTAATTTAATATAAAACAGACACAACATCCAGCCTCTTGCTGTTAGTTTATCACGAAGAAAGGGGAAACCCACATTTCACCAATAATATAGTTTTTCGATCATGTTAGGAATCAAACCCTTGACGCTCAGCTCAGTAGACAGACACGCTACCGACTGAGCTAAGATATCAAATTTTTAAACAGTAATAGTAACAATAATTGATTAATTACTAGGCTATTCATAAGTAGAGCATTTCTTTTTATCACCGCATTTAGCTACCTGTTTTGGCTTTACGCAAACATGATATTTATTTTACTCTAATTGGGATTGAATAAGGTAAGTATCAAACTGCATTTGCGAGAGTGGGAAACAATTTTAGAAAAACCACCCACAGCAGACCCGACCGGTAGTCGAACCCTGATCTTCCCGTCATAAGATGGCCAGTCTAATAAAAGAGTGACCTCTTAGACCAATCGGTCACTGAAGAGTGTTGGTAGTAGAGCATTAATTGAATCTTGAACCCGCACCAGTGGTAACGCAAACCAAGCCGTCAGTCACATATTTTCTGATTTTTCTGTAACAGAAGGATTTCGGTTAGAGTCCCGGACAGTTGTATTGAATTTGTGGTAGTCTTCCCATATTAGTTTATCACTCTCACTTCAGTCAAATGTTGGTATAATCCTAGTCCCCTACATCAATAGAGTATAATAATGTGAACAACTTGGATGGATAGTAATACGAGAACAACTTTGAAGAATTGTAAAGTTTAATTATTTACCTTTGAGAGACTTTTTTTTTCTGGCATGCTTGCAGGATATCTACACGTTGAACTATTTAACCAAGACGAGAAAGAAGAGTATTATTCCCAGCTGAGTTTTCATAGATATTTGTCAGATCCCCTTTAATGTATTTTATGTCATGTGATCTGAAGATTTCACTTTTGATAGATGTAATCAATACCTATAAAAACAAAAGCAATAAATTAAAATGTTATCAATGTTGACCATAAAAATATGTTTTTTATAAAGGGATACGTATATGAAAATTAGACTATAAATGCACCGGTATTGGCTTGTGGGAAGGATAGGAATGTCGTATTAATAATAACATTGAGGAGACCGGATCATAGATGATCATAAAAAATGTCGAATTACAATACTTTATATTTGTATGTTGTTGTTATTTTTTTATTTTTTAAATACTATTAGTACACATTAGTCTTAGGTATTCTGTTGCCATATGTATTACGCTTCCAATACACCTACCACTTACTTTTATTTATTTATTTATTTTACCGATGGTAAAATTGAAATTTATAGGTTAGGTTACATCTTCACGTGTATTGATACACCATTAATAGGGGTTTGCGTTAAAGTAATTTAATTTGGTCAAATGGTTTTGACCTTAAAACATCAAATAGCTTAGTCATTTTAAATTTATCCATTCCCCTTTAAACCTGTGATGTTAGATGAGAAAACTGAACAGGAGCAAGAAGTAATGGATACTAGAGTGAATGTTGCGAGAGGATTGGGTGTAGGGGGGAAAGAGGGGGTTACAGAAATACTAGCCAGTGAGGTGCACATACGGATTTGGGAGAGGAAAGAGAGGCGCTACAGCACAAAGTGCTTGCCCCTACCCCTTTTTCTCCTCTCTATCTACCCCTCACCGTCACCCCGAACAGTTACTTTGGAATTCGGGAATTTATGATCCCCTTCGGACTCGACCCACCTTCACACCAGCTGTTTCCTATCGTGACCACACGCATTTATCGTGGCAGCACCTGCTGGCTCACTTGCTTTGGATATGCTAACCCTATGGTACACAATGTCGACCATAAAAATAGCCCCCTCTAAAATATTCAATAAGGTCATACGGATAAATGAATCAAAGATTTAAACTTTCTCCTAAAAACTAAACTATATATGTGTGTGTGTGTGTCATTTTTAGAGAAAACTTAATTTAAAAGTAGTTTCCTTATGACTAATTTATTTTTAATTTGAAGTAATTAGAAAATGCTACTAACGGGTTCCTTCAAAATGGGTGTCTGGGAAGTGTTTTAAATGACCTTAATTAATAAGTATTATACTTGATAGCCAGAAAAATATTTATTCAAGGGTTAACTAAATTATAACATATTTTGAAAATTATATTCCTAATTAGACCTATAAGAAGCTAGGTAGGCCCTTATGAGAATTTATGTACGACTGTGTCCTACCATTTATTTATTTTAAATTCAGTTGCTTTCCTCCGATTATACCATACTCATTCCTCAATATTCCAAAAGTAAATTATTAATATCAAAGTGAACTTTCTTAACAGAACTAGTGCACATTTCAATAAGAACTATATGAACAACAATATGAATAGATGAACAGAAAGTAATCAGCTGTTTCTTATGTATAGCTTTAGGAAGTCGTCAGTTCATTGCCACACTTACAAAAGTATGCCACCTATCTTGAGATAACTCTATTCATTCCATCTCATTACATCATATCTCTTTAAGGTCCATTCCATTGTTATCCTACCATCAGCGTTTAGGTCTTCCCTGTGTTACAGTTATAATAATACCTATAAACCTTTCCGGTGTCAATAAATAGACGAATTATTTGACTCTTTATTTATTAAGGAACGGTGACAGGTATACTTTCCTTTTATCCTGAAATATCATGCCCTGACTGATTACATTATGGTACCATCATTGTAAGCTAAGCCATAGTGGAACTAAGCAGGACTAACAACGTCCTACCTTTCAGTGGAAACGGGGGATACAATAATTATTTCCAAAAATTTTGGGGTGAATATTCTTTGGTAGTGCATGTTGATACATTTATTTTGTACTAGGCCTATATTACATCATGAATTTGAAATACCCAACTATGTTACTTTAAATATCTTAATTTATTTAATATTCAAAACAAAATTAAATTTATTTTCTTTCATTGAACATTATAGCTAATTTTTTCATTTTATAAGCTATGACATTATATTATAAATTTCACTATGGCATGTAAATAAAAATTGGTTTTGAATATAAATGTAAGTCTACGATAGTAATAATTGACCATATAATCCTTATATTTTAATAGATTTACCAAATGGTTTTAAATTAATATACTTATAAAACACTTGATGCTTAAGTCAAATAAAAAGTAAATTATAACTATAAGCAACTTATTATATTTAATCGAAAGGGAAATGTAAATAAAACGCCCCAGCATTTCACTTGGAGAAGAAATGTTCAAACGTATTTGTGGTAAAATCCTCTCCGAAGCACTTTGTCGGGGATTTCAGTCCCACCTATCTCGTTAGAGTGACACATGACAAAGCACACCTGACTGATGTCATTGGTTTAGTTTATTTATAAAGCTAACTCTATACGCATTGCGACATACCAAACACATCATTTATAAACTCTACAAACAAGCAAATATAATTCCCCTCTCCGTAAATATAATTAATTTGTGTCTGTATTATTTACTTAACTACTATTTAACTTTCTCGCTTCAGTGGACGAACAAACTATGGCATCACTATAGTTTTAGACTGACCTTATTAATACGGGCGATCAGGGTTCGAATCCTTGTTGGGTCTGCTAAGGGTGGAGTTTTGTAAATGGTTTCCCGATCTCCTTCCACGCAAATGGGCGTAGATTACCTCTAAAATTCTTCCTTCCGCAGCCCTACTACATTAGAGTAATTATCATGCATACAACCCAAACAGGTAGTAAAATGAATGATAAAAAAAATTGGACTTATAAATACCAAAGGATAGGGGAATCAATGATTCTGAGCATCTTTTCGTTTTAGATTCTACAACGGTAGAACTTAATTGAACCATTTTTCAGCCGGACAGAAATAAAGAAGAAAAAATGTTGATCTACGATTTCTGTAACGGGTTGTTAACGTATTTGCTGATTATATAGTTTTTCTTCGTCATCAGAAAATGTAACGGGTTGTTAACGCATTTGCTAATGAAAAGGAAAAACTATATAATCAGCAAATGCGTTAACAACCCGTTACAGAAATCATAAATCAACCTTTTTTCTTCACTTAAATCATTATATAGATATTAAGAGGACTTGATTTTTTCCTTTCCAGACTTACCTTATCTATTATATAAAGCTACTTTATTACGAACCATTTTAGAATTTTTTCTAAAATGTTTATATATATATATATAGTGCCACTATTTTTTATATTTGAAAAAATAATGAACACCATTTTAATGGAAAAACACATTTTAATAAGAAGAATTGTGAAGCAATTTATTCATTATTTTCTGATGAATGTTAATTCAAATATTATTTTCATGTGTCACATCTCACTACACCACAGATATATACAAATAGTTATATTTATACTATAAGGATTAATATGGAAAAATTTAGACCTACAAGCATTTGTATGTGGAGAGAGAGTGTGTAATCATTTAGAAAAAATTATGAATATATTCCACCGACTGGTCTCTCAAGCTGACCTCCTGCTAGATCAGAAAATCTGAAACCTTAGACCACGTGTTCCCCAATTCAAGGCCACAGCATAATATATCGTAGGAAAATTGTATAATATATTGTATGGTTAATTTTATTTTT
>CABFWB010006613.1:19505-31653 GCA_902151455.1 Timema bartmani
TTTTATGCGTGTTCTTATGTGGAGTGGTGATGATACAATGTACATTATTCCGTTCATAAATCTTACGAGTTTATAGAAAGAGAGAGAAAGTCTGTGCGGTGCGCCGTACCATTTATTTTTCCTTATAACAGCGCCTTAACATCGTTTCAGGCTATACGCATTTTACAATCTTTAAATGGCTTGGTAAGATTATATTTTTCAATTTAAAGAGTATTATATTTATATGCAGCTATAACCGTAACTAGCAAATATATTATTAGCTTGGCTATTTCATCTGAGGGTAATATCAGTTTTAAAAAAAAGCAATATTATTTTTTTATTAATGCACACATGTGTCCAAAAATTATAATCGATGAAAAATTATTTGGGATACAGTATGTCGCTCTATTAAAAACCAACACTACACAATTTTTAGAAGTATTTATTTGTAAACAGCAATTTACTATATGATTATTGCAATATTTTTTGTATCACCGCGTCTTATTAGTCGTTCGGGCTATAGGTTAATGTACTAATTACTCTAATGGTTTTATGTATCGACGAGAAAATTCATGCATTTGCATGGAGGCAGAATTGATTTTTTTAAATACCACAGTCAGTACACCTGACCAAGATTTGAGACCCTATCTCCCTGTCAACAGCATTCTAGTATATTGCAAGAGTAGCGTCTTAGATCATGCGGCCACTGAAGTGGGTTATTGCACAAATTACCCACATCGGTAGTCACGTGGTATAATGCGTCACTCTCGTGTTTGACTGGACTGCCAGTAACGGGGAGATTGGTGTTCGAATCTCGCTCGATTGTATTGAGATTGTAATGGTTTATCACTTTTCTTCCACAAAAATATGGGTACATTTTTTCAAAATTTTATTTTCCTCATCCCTAATCCACTAGAAAAATAATGAATGATTAAACCTGTAAGGGTACAAAGATGTGGTGAATAAATGAATTGAAATATCTCATAGCTAGTGCCACTCGCATCAGTGTAAACGTGGACGGACTAAACATAAAGCTCATCTAGTCTGGTTTGCCAGTGATACATAGGTCAAGACTCCAATTCAATCAGGGTGTATTGAAGGTGGTTTTTCCTGGATGGTGGCCCCATTTCGCCTTACCACAAACTTGTGTACAATTTCTCTAATTTATACTCAACCAAATCCCTATTTTTTTAAAATATATTTTTGGCGGATAGCCAAGACTGGTAATAAGAATAACTGCATTAAAAAAGTCACAAGTGTCCCATTTTTATTCCATCAGAGTGTACGCCCCTTCTGTATAAACTCAGGAAAACACACTATCTAGAAACACACACATAGTATAGAGAAGGAAGATCCAAGTGTGTGCGGAATTCAGCGCACGTAGTAATTTTTTTCTTCGCCACAGACTCGATTCTGTTCTTATTGGTGAAGGCACTTAACGAATGAGCGAACCCAAGCAGCAATCGGGCTTGCGGAATGCAATAAGACGCCGCTAGGGATCTTAAGGGTGAGGTGAGATGTAGGACTATCTATCCCCCACACCCTCTGACTCCCGTTACGTGGTATAGAGGGGGGGGGGGGATATTTCTACTTGAAGTATGAACAAACTGATGTCTTCCCAGACACACCTAAGCTCGCATCTGTTCGATTCTGTTCGGCTACGAGAACCCTTCCCTCCCCCTTTGCAACCGGAAAAGAAGGATATGATCTAGGATAAAGGGGTTAATATGTTAAAAATTATCAGAGAAAGAAAGTATGAAAATTAATCTCTCTGTGCATGCTCTTCCCCCCAACTTGATTATTTTTTCCTTTAATCTTATTCTTATGCTATATTATCAATAATAATTTATCGAAATTAAGCTTTAAGTGTAAATTTGAATAGTTACTAATATTTAATTGTACAATAAAAAGTCCTCATACACCTAAACTATCATAAAAAAAAGATTTCTTGTCAACAAGTTTTAGACACTTAACGACCCAACGGTGTATTATATTAGGCTATTCATTTTAAAGGAAAGTTTAGCCTCTGGGGGTGGCTGTAAAAAGGGTAGATTTTAGATGTTTGTGAGGTGTGTGGTGAGGTTTATTCCTAAATGCTTTCCCATTTTACCTCTCCACTACTATGGTATATTTATTTTAACACTCTACCCTCTTCATATATGCCCCATTAAAATATAAAGATATCGCGGACGGCTGATAAGACGTGGGGAAGATGGAAAACAACAAAAAAGCAGAGACAAATCCAATTCATACGGCCGGACAATCAGAGAAAAGGGATATCCACAGCTGGTTTTAGTATCTCATCAACCAATTCGGTGTATGCACGGGCTGAGGAATAAATCTCATATGGTTTCTTTTTCCAGAGGCGGAGAGGTTAGTATATGAATCCCGGATTGGTATACCAATAGTGTATTTTTCCTCTCCTCCCTCATGCAGATTTGAGTAGGCCTACACTCTCTTTAAAATCTTAGCTTCCTCATACCTACTCTATTAGTGAAAATTTGCATACATGGATGGGAAGTAATACGTGGTACACACTAAAAAAATGTACTTCATAGTCCTCTATTACTATCACCACTTTCTATCGTTGAGTTACACCCTATTTTGTTTATCTTTTTGACTTAATATATACGGACATATCCAAAGAGATAGTTTTTTCTTCCCCTTATTTTCTTTCTCTATTGTTTTAATGGGCTCTTCCAGTTATCGTCTGAGGGGTTTGCAATTGCGTAGCTGAGCAAATAAATTTCGCTTAAAGCATTTAGACTAGATAGTTCCCTTTATTTATTGTGAAAATCTTCGTTCATGCTGGCTAGACACGCTGTGAAATAAAACTAAGGGGACGCGCAAACTGTAGAATTATATATGTGTGTTTGAGAGAAAACATAAATGAAAATGTGTTTTCTAGGAATAATATCGTATAAACTTATTGATACAATCATGTTTGTTTTGATTTGGCACTGAAATATAGCTTTTAGTCTGAAGGTTTACTTGAAAAACATTAAGTCTTGTTGTTTTTACGTGTACTTCTTTTCATTACTCGTCTTAGTTGTCCGCCTGTTTACTTAAATGGGATGAGGAAGGTGGAATTTAAAAGCAGTGTAATTGCATTTGTGTGGAGGGATATTAAGAAACTACTTATGAAAAAACTACTAATTTTACCATGCCATAATTTGATGCCCGACTTCACTATCCACAATAAGTTTTACTAGACAAGATTGATACTTTCATCCACGTGCACACCTATGAGAGTAGAAAGTAATAATAGATGCTTACTTTTTAGTTAATCGTATACATACATTTTGTATTAGAATGTTTATAGGCCTGTCTCTTGTTTAGTGATCATCATAAATTTCTACATATCCAGAGGTCCTGTGTTCAATTCATGCCGGTACAATAGGTATTTTTGTTGAAGGGGAATGGTTTATTCTGGTTGCCATGGTCTGGTAAATTAGGTTGAAGTCTTCTACAATGATTATTTCCCAATATAATTACGTTACTTTTGAATTTATTGAATGTCGAAAAGTTACTATAAAACAAAATCGTATTAAAATCCTCGCAAATATGTTGTCAATTGGAAAAATAAAGTTGTTTTACATCACTTATCGAAGTGATGAAACCTATTTGTAAAGTATAGGAAAATTAAACAGCTTTACTAGCTTTTCTATTTATCAAAACTAGACAAAATTACTAAAAATGGACAAAATGTTACAGTTATAAACACTAACTGAACTACTTTTGTGTATGTATGTATCTATTAATAATATAATTTATAGCTGTCACTTTGAAAATATCATCAATAGGCCTATAATAATACAGTATATACCGAACCCCGTTAATACACCATTGCAGATAGTTTTCTGAAAACTGTGAGAAAAAACAACAAATTCATTCAAATGAAATTTATTTTATTTATAAAAAAAACTCAAGGTTGAAAGATAATTTATTGTGATAAGCGAGTGCTAAACATTGCCTCTTGTCAAGGGAACAAAACTAATTATGGGTCTTCATGGAGTAAACATTCTGGAGGTAAGCAAGTCCCATATTCGGATCTCCGGGTGGGGACTACTTCAGGGGAGTTGTCAACAAAGAATAATAATCAAATAAAACTTTCTATTTCAGCATAACAACATGTAATGTAATGACGATGAGAAGGGTGGAGAAACCGGGAAATTCATCAATGGAAATGAACAGGTGTGGTGTGAACATTACGGGTTTATGTGAAGTCTGGTGGAAAGATCAAAGTGAAATAGTGCCTGGAAATTACACAATGTTCTATTCAAGTGGAAATAGTGGAGAAAAATAAATGGCAATAGTGATGAAAAATGAAGTGGTCATAAGTATTATTAAAGTGATGTGTCATAGTGAGAGAATAATGTATGTGAAATTAACGCAGAGCTAGTGAATATTTTAATAGTACAAGTGTACATGCCAATAACCGACCACTCTGATGTCGAGATAGAAGAGATCTATTATGAAATTGAAGTAAATATTTAAATAGAGGTAAGAGTAAAAGTGAACACCATCATTATGGGCGATTAGAACAGTGTGGTTGAAGAAGGACTAGAGCAGAGGATTATAGGGCCACATGAATCGGGAATAGAAACGAGAGACAGCAGATACTCATAGAATTTTGCCAGTGATCTGGTGGTGACAAACATCTGCTTCAAGAAAAGGAAGATAAAACTAAACACATGAAAGAGCCCAGGAGACATAAGTAGGTAGGCTACGGCTAGAATACATACCTTTCAAACAGCGATTCAGCAATGTATTAAAGGATGTGAAGACATTTCTGGGTACTGACATCGATTAGAACGACAAACTGTTCATGTCATACATTTAAACATAACTGAAAAAGGATCAGGAAGATAAACAAGTACAGTTGAGGTGCGACTTAGAAAAATTAGGAAGCAAGAGTGACATTGTAAGAAATTCAATAGAGCAAAAGTTAAGTTAGGTGGCAGAATCGAGTATAATAATTGTGAAAGTAAAGTAGAATAGTGGTAAGAATATTTTTTGGAGGTGCTAAATGACAATGTGAGAAAAATGAAGAGGACTGCATGAAAGCTCTGGGTAGCAACAGAAATGATTCTGAAGATGGAAGAAAGAAGAAAATGGAAAAAGGTCTACAAATAATAATATATAAACTAAACAACGCGTTAAGGAGAGAAACAGACAACGCGAGGAAGGCCTATATAGAGAATACATGTGATGAGATTATCGAATTGTAAATAAAAGGAAAGTAAGACCCTATGTACCAGAAAGAAAAGGAAATGGGAGGGAATGAGTACAAATATGTGTTAACGATAGGAATATAAAACCCCGAACGTCAGGTGGTGACGGATAATAAAGAGGTTCTCACGATCTTAAAAAGGATCTATAAAAAACTCTAAGATAAGGAAAATCGACCACGGAATTAGGAGATAGAAAAAAATACGAGTTAGAGGGACATGAAAAAGAACCCAGCATTTTAAATAGTTAATTGTAGAGAGCCATGAAGGATATGTGAAGAAATAAATCTGCTGGATATGATGAAATACTAACTGACCCGAAGGAACTAGGAGACGACAGATTAATAGCTCTGACAAAACTTATAAATAAGATCTTAGAAATAGGACCTCATAGGATTAACCATGGTAGTTCTAAAGAAAAAGAAGCAGGCCAAGAAATGCTGGAACTACAGGACCATCAGCCTCGACTCTAATGTGAGGGAAAATTGTGTCAAGAATAAACAACAAAGGACTGAAATAGAAAATAGAAATTGTAATGGAAGGAGACCAGAGATGCCATTGGGATGCTGTGAATAATTTCAGAGAGAATAAAAATGGAAACCAGGAGTTGGAAAACATAAAGCGGTTCAAGTAGCTGAAAAGTCTTCTGACAAATGATGCCTTCTGCACAGAGGAAATTAGGACAAAAAATAACATAGCCAAGGAAGCTTTCAACAAGAATAGGTTACTGCTGACCAGAAAGTTGAGCTTGGAACAGAGGAAGAAACTGATTTGATACTACATTTGGAGCATCGCGCTGTGTGGAGCAGAATCTTGGATTTTTAGAAAAATCGAAAAGATATACTTGGAAAGCTTTGAAATATGATGCTGAAGAAAACTTGAGAAGATTAGGTGGAAAGACAAGGTGAGAAATGAGGAAGTCCTAAAAAGAGTGGGTGAGAAGAGATACATTTTGAAGGTGATTCTTCGGTACAAAGCAAACTGGATTGGACACATCCATAGGAGGAACTTTCTTCTGCACGATGTCATGGAAGGAATGGTTGAAGGAAACAGGATCTTAGGATGAAGTAGGTTTCAAATATTAGATGACTTGAAGGAAAGATGAAAACTCTGGGAGCTGAAGGAGGAGGCATAGGACAGGGCCTATTAGTGGTCTAAGTTCACTGACAAAAGGAATGGACCTATCGTAATTAAAACGTCTAATAATGATACTACTACTACCACTACTACTACTACTACTACTACTACTACTACTACTACTACTACTACTACTACTACTTAATAATTGGAATAAAAAGTTAACCTTAAAAAGAAATTTATCCAAACTCACGTGGAAAGACTGGAAAACAAAAGGTAAAATATTAATACACCCTTCCGGAGTTAAAACCCTGACCGCCACATAAAGATGAAACCATACTAAACAAGACTCACATCTTTGCGCGCTCACTGGCAACTCTCTTCACAAATGAGTAGTTTTATTTATTTTGTATTTATTAACATCGCGTCTTACTACCCGTTCGGGTTATACGCTTAAGTACTAATTACGCTGATGTGTTAGGAATTGGGAACGTTGAATATAGAGGAAGTGAACCCGCATTCGCGTGGAGGTAGGGTTGAAAACAATTGATGAAAAACCACCCCACTACACCCGACCGAGATTCTAGCCTCAATCTCCTTGTCCTCGGCAGTCTAGCTCAACACAAACCTAGCGCGTTAGCTAACTATGCCCTATGCCACCGAGGCGGGTAATGAGTAGTTAAAGTGGTCGAACACATTAAAAGCACCCTGCTACAATACCGAGTGGAATGGGCCAGAGCTACCTGCTCAATATATGTGATTCGTACATTCCATTCGAGTTTAGCTAGGTGTCATCCTGTGTTTAGTGTAGCGCCACAATTATTATTATTATTATTATTATTATTATTACTATTACTATTACTATTACTATTATTACTATTACTACTATTACTATTATTATTATTATTATTATTATTATTATTATTATTATTATTATTATTATTATTATTATTATTATTATTAGCCCCTCATCTTATTACCAGTTCGGGTTGTACGCTCTTACGCTAATGTGTAATGGTAGGGTGATTGTGAGATAAAATGGAGGACCTACAGTTTAACGTGGGATCCGAACCACGGTGGAGGCCTGGCTTTCCACACATTCACAAGTTGTGATTAATACACGTATTGTCAGAGGTGAAGGAAGGGTTTGGCAATCAGATAAATCTGTGCTGGGACCAGGATTGAACTACGGACCCCCAGCACAGAAGTCTGACACCTTACCCCTAGACCGCTGACTATGAAACTGGGCCTAAGCCTGTCCGAATCCTCTGTTCTCAGTTTTGTATCAAATCTGAATCTCGGCTAACTTTTCGAATCGAATCCAAATCGAATCTTATGCACCAAACAAATTTATAATCGAGTCCAAATAGAATCTCTTATCTAAAAATAAAAATTCGAGTAAAATCTTAATCGAATCACAATATGTTAAACTATCTTCTTCAAAACTAATTCTAGTCGAATTCTAAGCTTAGAACAAAATGGATTGAATATTTTCTCTTACAAATAGTTTCAAAGATCAATCAAATAATTTATTTAAGGATTACTATGATGATGGGTTAAATCAAATTTATGTTGAATATTTTACTAGTTTAAGTTTCCGAATTTAGTCCAATTAACATGTTTAAAAAGTTGATAATCATTTTGGAAAAAAATTAAAGTTTTTTTAAAGACTAGTAATCCATAACATTAATTTCAGTAGGTGAAAGATAAAATAAACTACTTTAGTAAAAGAATAATGCAAAGGTTGATAATATTTACAAAAAGGTAGGATTCGTTATATTATTTTATTATTTAATTAAAATATATTCATTGTCACAAGAAACTGTCAAAAATATTATTCCTTTAAGACCTGATACTCAAGTAAATTTTACTATTTACTCTAATAAGCAACTGATATTTGGCTTTATTATATTGAAGCAAGGCTGAATTATAGATTCGAATTTTGAGCTAAGCCAATGGAATCTAATTCTTGGATTTATTTATAATCAAAATTTTGAATATAATCTAAATCTTTCTAACACTAATCTTTGAGATTTTGGATTTTAGTAGGATTTGGATTTGGTTACAAAATTTTGAAATTTTGCACATGAATCTTAGCAAGATTTACATTAGGATTTAATATTTCGAAGTTTCACACTCGTGTCTTAGTAATATTTAGATTCAGATTTAAAATTTCACTGGTCTGCACAGTCTTAATGTTTATAAATATATACCCTATTTTATCTGTATGTACTAATATACGATCAAAAATTATACTACAGCTGGCTTGTGATAATGGCGTATTTTGCAAGTTTAAGCTTAATTTGACACTCACGTACTTGAATGGTAGTATTTATAATGTGTACGTTAAATACAAATGTAGATACAAATTTAAATATTTAATTCCTTGAAGGTATTACTATATGAAATTGCTGCTTAACAAACTTCAATATGTTTTTAAAAATATTGTTCACTTTAATAGACAAAATAAATGCACCAGTGGGCAAATGGCTATTGTATCAGTCTCCTCTAGTATTTTTTTTTAGCACTGCGTCTCACTAACCGTTCGGGTTATACGCTTAAAATGTACTAACTACGCTAATGGTTTTAGGGATTATGAAGTAAATATTTAGAGGAAATATACCCGCACTTTCGTGGAGGGAGAGAGGAAAAAAGTTTTGGAAAGACCGCCTTCTGTACACCCGACCAAGATTCAAACCTAGATCTCCCCGTTATCGAAAGTCCAGTCTACTCTGAGAGTAGTGTGTTAAGCCATGCGGCCACCAAAGTAGGTATACTCTATTATTACTTACCAGTGATGGTGAGACTGGGGTTCAGATCCTAGTAATGTGTCTTAAGGTAATTTTTTTCCTAAATAATTTACGAGGATACTCTCTTCATGCAAATGTTATTACACTTACTCTAAATCCAGCCATATACATACTTTTACACCCCTACACTCTTATTGCAAATATACGGTTAGTTGTATGCGGTATTCGCATAGAAACTACACATTTTTGTTACTTTGCATGTTTTAACTTTCTGGATGCAAAAAAGACCTATGTAAACATTCAATGTGTCAAAGTTTAATATCACAACAGTGACATTAATATTTTCTATAATGAAGGGATAAAACTTTTTTTTTTTACTTCTTTGCTGAAAGTACTCAACCAAAATAACATATAGGATACTTAAGGGAAAAAAAAAATTAGTGGGAGGGGTATAGTGTGCCAGGTAGGGTTCTTTTCTTAAGGGGAAGGGGGAAAGTTCTGGGTAAACTCCACTGCAGCATCAACAGAAACAAAAGCAACAACATGGGACCATTTTCTGAGAGAAATGGTCCGGATAAGATTTGATTTCACAAACAACGGAACGTAGCCAAGATGCATGATGATCAAAGAATGAGGGGGAAGTAGAATGTGCACTTTACTCCCCAACCCCTTTTCCTTTCACAGTTTGTTCTTTATTTCTTGGGGAGATAAATATCCTCTTAGGGTTAAAAGAAAACTACCATTAGAGGAAAATCAATGCTGAAAATGCAGAAAAATTAATAAAATCTATTAATTTACGATTCTTTATTCAAATAATTAAAATCTTAAAAGGAACATATTAACTATTTCATAACTTATTTTGCTTCACAGTTTTTATAATTGTTTATATTAATATTACCCATGTATGTCTGTCCAGAATTTTTCTCATATTTTTAGATAAGTTGCAAAAACAAAAACAAAAAACACCTCGGTGGTGTAGTTAGCTAGTGTGATAGTTTTGTGTTGAACTAAACTGCCAAGGACGGGGAGATCAAGGTTCGAATCTCACTCGGGTGAACTGGGGGTGGTTTTCCTAAACGGTTTTCCACTCTCACTCTACGCAAATGTGGGTTTATTTCCTCTATGTTCAACCTTCCGAATTCATAGCCCATTATAGTAGTTAGTACCTAAGCGTATAGCCCAAACGGGTGGTAAGACATGGTGCTATTATTATTATTATAAGTTGCAAAAATTAAAACTTGCCTTCTTATTGCTTAAGTATTGTAGCTACAACCAAAATGATTAAAACTGATTTTTTTTTTAAAGAGATGGGCTAAAGGAGTACCCTTCGGATGAATCCGGCAGACCACAATCACTTGTGTTTATCTATTTAGAGTTTTTCTCAAACTTCTTGATAAAGTACATTAATATTATCGACTCTGTCGAGGACTTGATTTCACCTATTATATAATAGTTTTACAATAGAATATATTATAGCTATATACATTTGTATATACACACAGAGCTATAATATATTCATAGAGATTGGTGATGTGTATTTTGAAGAAGTTGGTAAATTCATATTTTGGGACAGGAAGAAATTAAATCTAAGACGAGCTCAAAGAAACATTGAGGCAATATTTCTTGCTATTATTCAGTTTTTAAGCTGTTTAAAGCTCGTCTCAAAATATTAAGCTTAGAATTTAGATAACAATAATCCTACTTGTTGTTTTTTCTACGGATATGAAGCACACTGTGTACCTACAGAATAAGTCGAGAGCTTTCTAGAACAAAGTTATGAGAAAGATATTTGGGTCTAAGAGGGATCAACAAACGGGAGAATGTAAAATGTTACATAATGAAAAACCTATTAACTTGTATAAATCCCCAAACTTACTAATTAAAATCAAGGCACGAGGGATAAATTGTGGTGGTCATGTTGGCAAGCATGTACAGATCATTTTAGCAGGGAAACCTGAGGATACAACACCTTGGAAGACAAAGATGTTGATAGGAAGATAATATTAAAATAGATTTGAAGTGGAGTATCAAATTTAGTGATGGAGCTTGATTTGGTGGCACCTCCTGGTGATAAAAACATTGCAACCCACTTAAATACTCCCCACCCCCCTTTAAATTTATCCCTCATGTTATAAGGAAACTTCCATTTATTTAAAAAAAGAGGGCTAGTATTATTTATTTTATAAAAAAACATTGTTTTTAATAAATTGATGTTAAATACGTGATTAATATTAGTTTTTTCTAATATGTTTAATCATTACTAGGTAACATCTTTAAGATATTAATTAAAGGTTATAGGACTGGGAAAAATGGCTGGAATAAGTAAAATTGAATTTTACAGAAAAACAAACAAAAACAGATTTTAAAATATTAAAATATTCATAACCTTTTACAAAAAATCTAAAACCTATTTCTTCGGAGTTTTGATTCCGTAAATGAATCGGTAATCAAATTAAAATCTACTTCCTAAGCTGTATTAGGCAATAGTAATAATTTTATAGGCACTGATAAATTAATTACTTTAAATACCCACGATTTTATGTAAACTAACTGATAGATTTCTGCAATACTCAATGATAACAACAAGTATTATTTACACAAACTCACACTGAAAGAGGAAAGCAAAGAAGAAATTGTCATTTGTACAAAAACACGACACGCAAAGAAAATAGTTTATCACTAGATCCCGTTTTTTCTATAATTACAAATTTTAATCCTTCCAGTTAGAAATTTGAAAAGCAAAATGTTGGTGAATTAGTTTGTTTGTGACTGAATTTTGAATTTGAATTTTACATATTCTTACATATTTTACTGTATTCTCCATATTTTAGAGGGTATTAAATAAAACTACATGTTTGGCCATGGTATTATTTTTATGTTCTTTTTAGGGTAAATCTATTTAATGATGTTTCACTAATTTTCAGGCCACGTGTAAACTCATAAAGGAATGTTTCCAGTTAAGGATGGCTGTGAGCCAAATCTAAGTCACATACTCTAAATCAGCAGAGAATATTGCAGTTGCAGTAACGTAATGTTACGGTTCTTAATTACTATTCTTAACTCTAAACTACAATCTTACAATGAACTGGTACTTATTAATAGTCTTATTAA
>CABFWB010006614.1:0-20932 GCA_902151455.1 Timema bartmani
AATGCACGTCTTCTTGCTTGAGAAATTTCCGGACTAGACGTGCCGTGAACTCTGTCCCCTTGTCCGTCTGTAAACTTAGAAGTTGACGGCCACTTTGTTTGAAAATGTCCTGAAAGGCGTCTCTCACGACGCTCCCCATCTTGGATGGAAGCGTTTTCGCCCATGCCATCTTGCTAAACACGTAGATAACGGTGGGCAAGTACACCGCACCTTCGTTATATTTTCCGAGACTTTGCATATCGTTGAGATCGTCAATGTTTGACACCACGTACTTGTTACGTGGAGACTTTTTTATCACAGGTTTGTGCAGGGTATAAGCATCCTGTGCACAAAGGCATTTTTGTATTTTGTCGGGATATTTCTTGGACGCCTTTATTAGTGACGCCGCCCCTTCAAACCCTGCAGGATGTGAAGTAACGTAGTAGATGGTGGCTAAACTGACCACTAAGCTCGGAACGGCAGCCACCTTTTTTCGTCAAACCTTTTCAGTTTTTTCTTCTTGGGGCGTGGCGTCGGTGTAAGTAGTTGGGGTACGAGTGTCGGATCTCAAATGTGCGCCAAACGTTTCGGATTTACAATGTATTCTTTCAGGACGTTTATTTTTTGAAGCGTCGCGAGAAACTCTCGCCACCACAACGGCTCGCTGCGTCTTCTTGCTCTGACCAGAACGTTGACTAAATCCACAATATTGGATTCATAGAGAGGCGTATCGTGAAAACTCAATTCCCCGTTTTTGTCCCAAGAAATACCGCCCCTGGAATTAATATGTTCTAGTAAAAGCTCGGCTTTTTACGTGCCTGTACTGGTACAGTATTGAGTACAGCCGCAATGGAAAGTACAGACACTTCAGGGGTGGTCAGGGTGGTGGTATTTTTTAAGTTGGTGGGGGTGTTGACTAAAGTGCAGATAGCACTGTAGCACTTGTTGGTATAAAGTCCATTTAGACTTGTCGTCAAGTTTTGAAGCGGGGATTTTTTCCATTCCCTTGTCCAGCTCGGAGACCACTTAATTTGTGGCCAATGCCACTTGTTGGTGGTGTTGCTCGTAACAGTGTAATATTTACGGGTACACCAATATCATCTCTTTCGTGTGTTCCATTATCTATTTGTTGAATAAGGAACCGAGGACACCGCTGAATAATGCGGCTAAATGTAAGGGCAGGTACGATCCTCCTTTCTTAACGAGTAGTTGTTTCTTCTTTTTCCAGCATTCTTCTCGTTTGACCAGCTTGCGCAAAACCTGTTGTGAGCACGTAACGATGTCTTCTGCGCATTTTTCAATGGCACCAGCCCTTTTAAAGTGTTATAGGCACACTCGAAAACCGATTCAATCAGTTTTTTGTCTGCCGCTTTCAACAAGACGACACGTTGCTGTGGGTTCATGCGTTGCATCGCACGCAGCAGAGGGGCTTGCTTCAGCACTTTGAGACTCATGGCTATGAAATGAACTGTAAACGGGAAGTATCGGCTTTTTTTATAGCTTTTGTGTGGTAGGTATACGCAGCACCCGACATTTTTGCGGGTTCTATATCTGAACCATTCGGGTGTACCTGGCTTGAAATCTAATAATATACCCGTATGGAGTACTGCTAGCGTCAGCGTAAGCCTTTTTTAAAATACGGGGGTTTTTAGGACAGACTTGACGTGCAAAGTGTTAAATCTGAGCTTTATCCCTGGGATTTTTAAAAAGCAAGATAACATATGCCTTTAAGAAAATGTCTCTTTGGCCCTTACCATGTATATATATATTTTTTGTGTGTACGGTACATTAAGCTAATATTTTGATCGTGGCATCCTTTGGTGAAATGATCGACGACCACTTCTTTAGCTTCGCACATCAGGTCATCCAGGATAATCAGCAGCGGAGAGTCATTACAGGTGTCATCCATTTCCGGTAAACCCTTACAGAATATGACTGAGCCGTCTTGTTCGAATCCCGGTTGCCATAAAGCATAATACCAGGTGATTTTATCAAATTTAACGTCACATATTGTGTTAAGTTTATGGATAGAGTCGGCTACAAAATGTTACTTTCCACAGCCGGAAAGGTCGCTTATTATGGCCGAAAATGGATGTTTCAACTTGTCCATAATGTATGAGACTGAGCTTATAAGCTAAATGAACTTGTAATTATAGGATAGGATGGAGGGGGATGTGGACGTTAAAACACCAGCATATTAACAGTTTTTATAATATTTATTTACAAATATTTCTCACATCGTAAAGAGTATACTTGGAATATTTTTAACAAATATATCTCATACCATGAAAAGTATACTTGGAATATTTATTTACACAAATCAAAGTTTTTACAAATCTAACTCACACAATTAAAAATATTTTTGGAATATTTATTTATTTAGTTACACAACTCAACGTAATTTTTACAATTATAGCTCACACCATGAAAAGTATACTTGGAATATTTATTTACATTAATTTTTTTTTATAAATATTTGAAATATTTATTTATACAAATTAAACTTTTAGAATATAGTTCACACAGTGAAAAGTTTACTTGGAATATTTATTTACACAAGTCAAAGTTCTCTACAACTATATTTCATACCACTAAAAGCATACTTAGAATATTTATTTTTAAAAAAAGATAAAAATAGAATATATATTATGGAAACAATAATCAATTTCTTGTGTTAGTAGCGGGAATAGTGGCCTCGGTACTAATTTATAAAGTCCAGTTTGAAGAGTATTTGAATATATGTACAGATGGCTTCAATTTAAAATATGTAAAAGAAAATAAACAAATATGACTAGAATTAAAATATATACAAACACATTTGACCATAATTAAAATATATAAACAAACAACTTATTCTTTTTGGCTAGAAATAATCAGGTAGGGGAAGGATTTTACTGTAGGATAAAAAAATATAAAAAAGTATCCCGGGTGCATAAAATAAATTTAAAGAAATTGGCGTGTTTTCATGCAGAAAAAAATATAAAAAATCTCTAATCTTTGAAAAATGTTATTTCAGTGGAACTGTCTAGAGTGAAAGAAAAAATATGATTATTCAGCCCATCTAAATGATCACCATTTAGTCGTGGCGAGCGCGATTACAAGGACTCTGATACCCTAAAGGCAAAGTATTATAAACGTCTCTTATCCACCGTCTGGTGTACACTGGCCGGTAGACTTTACTATGTGAAACGGTACATACAGTCGTAAGACCTTTTCTTACAATTTTGTGCAGTATCTGTATGTAACTTTCCACGGCCTGTTCGGTAACCATCGCTTTCAAAACGTTAAAATTAACGTCGTTCCACTTGCCGTAGTTTATGGTGATCCCGCGAACATTGCACACCGTTTTTGTTTTGGAAGGATCGCCACCAACACAAAATCGGTACGCGTAATTCTTGAGACCGCCAGATAAAAAGTCGCTAATATAGCTTCTCGGACCGTAAACTTGAAGTTCGTCAGTGAGGTCACCTAAAAAGTCTCTGGTCGGTGGACTCCAATCACCGGGACGTTCCGCGAATAGAACGCTATCCGTATTATGATACAAAACGCATTCCCCCAATTTTTCAACAATGCTGTATAAGTGCAACCTAGCCATAGCAATCGTGTAGAATGCCACCATAATATTGTGTTAGGGTTAGGGCGCAACACGTCACACGCATCCTTGTAATTGAGGAACATAACCTCATCATTTACATCAATGACGATGTCCACGGTGAAGAACAGATTCGTCAGGTACTTGTGGAAACCCTGATAGTCGTTGACAACGGCTACGTGTACCATAGCGAATTTAAAAAGAGTTTAGCCAGAGCGCGTAGACCAGGGTTTTTACAAACAAAGCCGTAATCAAGTTTTAACCCTTCCCTTTCCTCATAATTTTGAATGTAAGCTAACTTCTTATCTTGTGAGGTACACACCCCTCTGGCCATCCGCTGGCTTCTTGTTTGATTTTTTAAAAAGTATCATTGTACCCGTGAAACAATCCACCGAACGTGTCTGATGATCGTAAAAAGATACATTGTAATCCCACACTTCGTGTACGGCTTTAATGGTGTAGCCTTTCTTAACGGCTTTCCGGATCGCGTCAATTGCCCAGATGCCTGTCAACCAGCGTTAATTTTTGTCGTTGTGCTGACAAGCGCCTTGGTTTTTCTCCTCCCCGCATTTCCTGCACAAGATGAACATCACCTTGTCACCTTATCCATGTAGGCAATACGGCAATAAATCCCACGGAGGCGTCACGGTAACTTTGGCTATGCCTTCTATTTGATCTATAGACGGACAATTTGGTTCCAAGTGAATTTTAGGGTGGCCAATGGGATATTTTTTGTACTTGCAAACGTACGGATACAACAAATACACATCCAAGTACTTGAACTTCTCCCCACAAGAAAGGTCTGCTTCGTGGAAGAGTTTGATAAAATTTGTACGCCCGCCAAATAATGCGTCCCTAGGACTGATGGGCTCCTTGCTGTACACCTCGTGCTGGAGTACAAATTTTTTCAAGTCCTTGTCTGTGCGTCTCTTCACATTAAACGTACACTCCCACATCTCTATGACCATGTAGACAGCATTCTTATATTTTTGCAAGCAAGCCATGGTCGCTTCAAATCGCGTCTCCATGGTCTCGTGGGGACTGTTTATGATAGAGGTGATCCTGTCAGTATAAGAGAGAGGGCACCCGTGCCAATAACAGCCCTATAACTGGAAGACGGTGTTGGTATCTCCAGCTTTAACAACACCGTCTACACGTTTCCCTAACACATATTCCTCACGCCGTTACCCTTATGGGATAACAACACTACTTTCGTGGGCCTACCCAGCAGAGCCATTGTACGGCGACGTGCGACTGTTGGTCTGCACACTGGTAGCCACCATTAGGGATTATACTGATGGTGTTTTCCTTAAGATGACTTCAGTGGTAAACCAACATGGCCGCTCCTTCAATCGTACACGCCTCTCTGAAGGGATCCACCCTTTGCTTTTTCCATAAGCATGTCTCTAATCTTTAGGCAGGCCTTCCTTAGGATCTCTAGATCTTTCACGCAATACAGTTAAAACTCACAGTTAAAATCAAAGACATAATTTTCTTTGACCAACGTGTCATACCACTTCTCAAAGTGCTCCTTTCCCTCAACCGACATCTCACCGATGCCGTAATCCTCCTTTGCCGGTAAGGGACCCCTATGCCCCACGTTTTATTTTTTATTTAAAAAAATGGGGGATATGTCCCTTGAACAAACACTCGTCCTAGCCAAATGTCTTGGGCACCTAGGACAACGACATCGGGAGAAAGTTCAACGAGTTAATAAAGTGGAGCGGGTCGTAACGCATGGCCATGATTTTCCCACTGCTCATTATGAGCTCTAGAGTCCATTATTTTACTTCCATCGTGTATTTTAAAATAAAATTCCCATCATAGCTCTTTGCATTATGGCCTAGGAGGGTGATATCCTAAAATTTTGTTGCTTTAATTTGCTCTATAAATCCAAAATTGGGCCATTGTGGTATCACCCTTGAATATGCGAGTTCTATCACTCCGCATTCGGTGCAATGATGGTCATTTGCATCTATATGAACGCAGGCCTTGCAACATGTCTGCACGACACATAGGTTAGGTTCGTGCAAGTACGTGTTAACCGCACCTTGAAGAAGCGTTTCTTGTCTGCATTCAAAATCATAGAATACAAACATGAAACTATTCTATTCCAGTGACGGCTTGGATGGGGCTTGCTTCATATAGCAGAAATGGTCAAAAGGGAGATATGTATATCATACTCTAAAAAAAAGTCTCATAACACCTGTGTGAATGATTAGACTTTTACAAATTGAAAAATTGCCCACAAGCCTCACAAACCTATTTGACATCATAGATCGACTTATGGCCTCTCCAAAACAAGGACGTTTATGGTTATCAAAACATGTCTGGTATGTAAACCAACGCCCACAGTCTTTACAGGTCACAGTATGACCTCCACTGCAAACCGCTTAAAAGCTATCATATAAGGTAGCAAAAAACAAAATGACCATTTTATATATAGTTTGGCCTTGGAGTGGACAGTCTGCATATCAAATATTAAACCAGATCCTCCAGTTGCTCTAACTACCCATTTTAAAATACACTTGTTCGGGATATTTCATTTTTTTTAAGATTGGTTCTATTTGAAAAGTGCTTTCACCTATTAGTATTCTATTATAAAGGTTTACCAAGTAATCTGCTCACCATACGCTCTTTCAACTTAGAATATCAATAATATAGTATACATTATTTTTTTATTATTTTAACGTAAAATAATAATCTCACCTATAGATGCATCAATCTTCATCCAGAGCCTAAAAATGTCCATGATAGGATCGTATGGCCTTGGGGGTTGTAGTGGTGGAGGTGATACCGGCGCAGACACCTTATGTTGAGGAGACGGCATATAGTGGTTCTATGTATCTGAAAGAAAAATAATTTTGTATTAGAATTTTTAACGTAAGTGATAGCCATTAATAATCAAACAGAAACTACCTATTAGTCATTTTCACAATAATAGCTATCCCTCCAGGACTCGAACCCGGCACACCTATATTAAGAGGTAAGCATTCTAACAACTGAGCCAAGGTGTCATACAATACTATTGCAACAAGAAAATAACCTTAAATCAATATAATATTTACCGTTTAGCATTTATAAAAGAAGAACTGATAATCCGCAATTCTATTCATGAAAACCCACACATTAAGCACATTATTCATATTTCGAAACAATTTTGCATGGTGCTATTTTTAGTTAGGTTTTTTAAAGCTAATCAATCTTTCTTACAAATCTGGTCTTTCATTAGTCAGCAATTACCAACCGTATGCGGTCAATTCCTCCATGTAGACAGCGAGAGCCATCAGATCCACGGATGTTCGTGGATCTACCCACAGCTTATTCTCTAAATAATACAACGCAACAGCTTAGTTTGATATTCAGTATAGCTTAAATTTAAAGTAAACAGATTAGCTACGTGATATAATAGTAAGATAAAATAATATCCAGAGTTTTATGTGAATTTGAGACATTCAGCATCGTTAGCTCGTCCAGGGCAATGTGTTCTTTATGATAACTCAAGCCTCACTTTGAAGCGTTAGCCTGTTCTTGGTGTCTGTATTTAAAATTTCGAAAAGAATCAGGTGTCCTCGGCCATCGGCCGAGCTTTACAAATTATATTCCCCTATGTGCAGGATGATGACCATTTCAGATCTATTCGCTTTGTATAGAAATAGACAGCATTTTTAGCGTTTAGAACGGGTGTTTAGATACTGTCGTACAGTACAAGAGTTCTTTTGAAACCCCAAAAATTATTTTTAAATGGTTTTTTCTGTTGCATTTAGGCTGAACTATGCAACGTCTTCCATCAGTGCTGCGGTCACATAAACTGATGGCGTTGTGGTATTTTAAAACACTACTATCAATAAACACATTAGTATGTTAATTATAATAAACGCTTGTTCAAAACATTATTTAAATAAGATTTAGTTTTTAGTAAACTACCCTCAAATATTTTTATTGTTTGTAATAAATGTATTCAATAAACTACTCTTAAATTAAAATTACATTATTTAATATATTATAACCACTCTTGTTTATACGATTTTTAAATAATGTTCAGCCAATAGTAAACTACCAACAACATTAATTACCATTTAACTATAGCTACGAATCAAGATTTTTCAATAAACTACCCTTTATTATAATAAACATTTGTTCAGGCATAACTTTATCCAAATGAAATAAAAAAAGTGACTGCTTAGTTATCTTCAAAATTATCTATAGTTTTAATTCTTATATACCTATTATAAACTAATAAAATTAGACAACTCTGCATCGATTTATTGTAATTTTGGAATAAATTAAATGTATACACTTTTATTTAACAACAAATAAATAATGAATGTGCCTGTTAGAAAAGTACATTTACTCACCCAGATACGCCAGCGAACCGTAATCGCTCATCCTGGGTTGCATGTTTAACTCTCCTCGAAGACAAGTTATACATTGAAAGGATTTAAGGTACTGATATATATATATAGCTGCTACCAGTTAGGGTTGTGACAGAGCGATGACGTCACCTGAGAAAAACCATTGCCACATATAAGGGGTGGATTGCGACATCATTCAAGGTCATGATCTATTCTTCTCTTGACTTGTCTTGTCTTGTTGAGCCGCCAAACTGGCGTAAGTCATCAGGGAAAACCCATTTCTTGGAGAGGGATGCCAGGATCAATGACCTAGCTCACAGTTTCAAGGTCACGATCTATTCCTGTCTTGTGAACCCACCAAACTGGCGCCGGGTTGCGACATTGCAATAATGTCATCGGGAAAACTCATTGCCAAGGGTGGAGGGTTGCCAAGGTCAATAACCTAGTTCACGGTTTCATGTTCACGATCTATTTCTGTCTTTAATTGTCTGGTCAAGCCACCAAATTAGCGCCAGATATCAGGGAAAACCCAGGGGGAGCGTTGCAACATCACAAGCAATGATGACGTCATACAAATCGAGTTGACCCAGTCTAGTCAAGCCGTAAAACTGGCGCCTGTCATCAGAGAAAACCCTTTGCCACATAGAAGGGAGGAGGGCTGCCAGGGTTAATGACCTAGCTCACGGTTTTAAGATCACGATCTATTCCTTTCTAGTTCACCAGCCAAATTGGCTCAGGGTTGCGACAGAGCAATGACGTCATCGGGAAAACCCATTGCCTGGTGCGCAGAGGGAGGGGAGGGTAACATCCAACAGCCAATCAGAGAGCAAGGGGTCAAAGGGAGGGAAGAGGGAAAGCCAACATCCAATCAGATAGCGAGGGTTTAGGTCACGTGACAAATTCTAAGCCAATCAGCGTCGAGTACCAGGTGTTCATCCCAACTACTGGGAATTTTTACCACGCGATGATGATCAATGAGTAGTGCAGGCTACGTCACATGTCCAGGGAAGGACGTGTCACGTGGCCATGTATAAACATAAGCTGTCAAGGTCATGTCATGTCAGTTAAAGCCACGTCACATGCCTTCTCACCCCCCCTCGCTAATAATGCCAAAACTTCCATTTTTAATAAATTAAACTCCCTTTCACAAGGGGAAAAAAGAGAGTTATAAAGTACAAAGCCGAAATAGTTGCATTTAAGTCTTTTATTCATAAAATAGGCAAAAATCAACAGAATAGGCAGATATAGGCACTATAAAATTAGCATATTTTAAACGTAATAGCATAAAATAAATATGTATATCAACAGCCTATGTTTAACAATCTATGGGAAAACAAGGCAAATAGGCAAGATCCGGTCCCTAGTCATAACATATGGTGGCAGCGAGAAACGAACTCAGGAAAACTAGAAACCAGTGTTTTTATTTAATAAATTGTGTTAGTTTTCAAAAGTGAAAAAATGTATAAATAAACATATAACAGTGCTGTGCTTCGGACAATACGATGTAGTGCGAAGAAAGGAAGAACATAGATGAGTCAATATCGGCTCAGATTAGGACACGCACACAGAGAGAGGAAGAGAGATGAGTAAAGGAAAGTAGCTATTGTTTTATCTCCTTTTTAACTTGGATAAAATTGCTGAAGTTTGTTTTGTTCAAAAACTACAATATAAACAAATGAACCATAGGGAAAAAAAATTTAATGATTAAATTTATTAACAAATTAGATAAAAATGTATTGATATATATATTTTTTATCTATATAAAATGGCCGTATAAAAAGAAGTAGAGATCTAAAAAGCTCTTGACGTGATGTCAAAACAAATTGGCACGTTAAGCGAAGAAGTTAAAAGTATTATTTCTATGAAGCTAATAAAGAGAAAAATGAAACTGTCACAAATTTAAGTTTAGTAATTTAATCAAATCTTGAAAAGGGGATTCAAGTAGAATTTCTGTTCTAGAATTTTTCAACCGAATTGAACCTTTGCAGCGAACCTTAACTATTAGATAAGCACAAATTAACCAGCGTATATGAGGGCTTAGGTCATGAACTGATCCTAGGGGTATCCATTGAACGGCAGAAACATAGTTTTTTAGTGGACACAGTTGCCACACTTTCTGTAATAAAACCTCAGGCTAGTTCAGCCCCGCTGGAAAACCAAATTTTGAGTGCTTGGGATGTTATTGGTAAAGAGATGAAATTATAAATTGTTCTAAAAGTCAAATTTTGTATTGAAAATAAAATTTCCCCGTATCACAAATTCGTTGGATGGAGGGAAAAACTGTTGCTTGCTTAGTGTTGTTGATATGAGGAGTGGTTTTTGGCAACAAGAGATATAACCTGCTGACAGAGAAAAAAACTGCACTTTCTACACCAAACAGAAACTTACAGTTTAAAAGCTTAGCGTTTGGTTTAATCAACACCCCAGCTTCTTATAAACTTTTATGAAAAACAGGTAGAACTAAAATAACAATCTGTGTCTAACAACGTGAAACCAAGAATCCTAACTGCACCACATACCTCTTTTTCAATGGATGTGTGGACTGAAAATATGTCTGAAAAGTCATTCTTTGGGATTACATATCATTTTCTGGAAGGGTGTATTATTGTTTCTGTAGATCTAAGTATTGTCCAGTTAAACTCAAATCATACTGCACAGTTGCTTGAGCAAACCATGTTGCAAGTGTCTTATGAATGGCAAATTGATAGGGAGAGAGTTGTTTGTATTACAACTGATAATGGCAGTAACATGGTTGCTGCCTTAAAAAGGAAATTTGAATCACAGCATCTGCCGTGCTTTGCGCACACGTTGAATTTGGTGACCGAAGCGAACACATTGAGTCTGTGATTAAGAAGGTACGAGGAGTTGTAAAGTTTAATAAAGAACAGTGTTATTATGTCAGACAAGTTGAGGAAAGCCCAATGGACAACAACGTGCCAGAAGGAAGTGTGAAAAAAAAATATTCTATATGTTAAAACACGTTGGAACTCAACATACTACATGGTTGAACGGTTTCTCGATTTTCTTAAAATAAAAAGTCAGTTGTTAATTGACGACACGTCAAGCCCCGAGATGCCAAGCGCGATTGAAATTGACATATTGATAAATCTTACAACGATCTTGAGACCCTTTGAATATGCGACTACCGAGATATCAGGTGAAAAGTACGTCACCATGTAAAAAATCATCCCTGTGATGAATTTCTTGACAACTCATTTGGACAATTTAAAATCCAATAATCCTGCAATTGAGTCTGTTCGAAAAAGATTGTCAGCAGCAATGCAACAAGAGATTTGGTATGGCCAAGCTCAATTCTAAAATCACCATGTCTCGATCCTTAACCCTTGTTTCAAAAACATACATTAAAAAAATCCAGTTGGATGTGCAAAGGCTATAGCAAAGTTGAAAAAGCTCTGCAGCGAACAAATTTCATCTGAATCAGAAGAAGAAAAGGCAGAAGCAACAGGTCCAGAGTCTTTTGACTTCTGGAAGACTCACAAAGAACTGGTATATGGAAAGATAAAGAAGAAACACGATGACAGCGGTGATCCTTCAGAAGTGACCTTGTATTTGTCTAACCCTTTGCAAGAATGGGAAGATATGAAGACAGTATTCCCCGGACTCTATAAGTTAGCAGGCCAATACTTACTATATTATGGCCACATCTGTGCCATGCGAACGATTATTTTCAAAGGCAGGAGCGACCATAGCCCAGGACAAAAACCGCCTTTCAGGCAAATATTTGAACAATCTGACGTTCTTGGGCAGTATCAATGAAGAAGATTGGTTTAAATAAATCACAGAAATCTCTTTTATTATATATAATGATATTGTTTTTATTTACAGTATTGTGTTATTATGCCTTTTCTATTGTATTTTTTTTTAATGTTTAATAGTAATTTATCTTAATGTTATTCAAATAAAGTGCATGTGTTGCTACCGAATCGTTTGTACCTTAATGTTTTACAAGTTCCAAAAAATCAATTTTATTTCAATTAAAATAACATTATTTCATTTTTAGTTACTCTAATAAAGCTCATTGTAGTGAAACTGTAATAATAACTTTCATTATTCACTTTTCAAAAAATTAATATCGATATCATTTGATATTGCCGATATCGATATATTGTTGCGATAATATCGTGGTATCGATATAACAATTTGATATTGTTATCGATATCCCGATATCGGAACAACCCCTTTTTCTGTGTTCTGGTTCCCCTTTTTCGGGTGCAGGGCATCACGTAGAAAGAAAATAATGATGAGAGGATTAGACGAAAGGAATTCAAATAAGGGAAGATGAACCTAGATAGAAGTCCAGGGAAGGTGCCATATATGCATTCCCTAGAGAGAGATAAAACTTAAAATGATATGAAGAGAACCTTGGGAAGCAGCCTAAGGATGGTGCATACCCAAGGAAACAAGAAAAAGTAGGATGTATAAAAATTTAACTATTGATATATTTTCGATCGTAAGTCATGACTGAAATTTTATCTCTAATTGTTAGCAGATATGTACAATTACATTTAGGATATACTTGTGCACATATTAAGATTAAAAGGTTAGTGATGATTAAATGTTTGACATAAATGTTATACTAATCTTAGGTTACTTATATTCTAAAATACATTGATATTTATTATTCTTAATATGCTCAACATATTTACATGATTAACTTACAACAATATATATACACAAATGATCTGAAATCAAACTTATTGATGGAACTGTTCAAGCCTGAATTGATGAATTATCTGGACGCGAGTTAGAGTTAGAGTTAGACCGACCCCGGTAGGTAACTCTGCCGGGATAGAGGTACTTCTGGTGTACCATAGAGCGTTCCAATCTTCGGTTATGTTCGGATCTGATTGGGTGGCCACTATGGGGTGCGTCAATACATAACATAGCTATGTTTTTAATTTTGTCATCCATTCAATAATAGGTTTCAGGTTATATATGTTTCTATTTTCTAGGTGTATATTTTTAAAAACATGTTAAAGATATGTAGGCTAATGTCTAGGCTGGTTACGTTATGCCGGACAATTGGTAACTAACTATATCTGGCCAGTCAGATAATAACTACATTTTGATGAGAAAATTGTATCCATGTTTAGACAGTCATATCTTATTAACGTTTTGACAGAATAGTCGAAACTGTCTTTTGACACCAAGATTTTTAATTATGTTTTTCCAGTCGGATATTATCTAAGTTTGGCCAGTCTTATGTTAAGAAACCATGCCACCCTATACATTAATATAAACTTAGGTAAGAAACACAGGGCTTCACATCATGGTCCGGTAATCTTTAATTTTTATATTAAAAAAAGTTAAATTGAATTTTATGAATCCATTTTATCATGCTCACAGAAATACAACTAAATTGAAACAATGTTATTTTAAAATGAAATTAAAATTTCATTGATCTTGATTTACGCTTTGTCAAGTAAAGAATGCTGAAAACCGCCAATTGATGCACTTTAAAATTCAAGAGTCATTGATTGGAGACACATGTCACAGGCAAATATAACGTGATGTTTACAGAGGTCATCAGTTTTATAACATGTATCACGGGCCAGTATCAATCTTGACGTGATGTTTACAGAGGTTGTCAGTTTTAGAACATGTGTCACGGGCCAGAACGTGATGTTTACAGAGGTTGTCAGTTTTATAACATGTGTCACGGGCCAGTATCAATCTTGACATGATGTTTACAGAGGTGGTCAGTTTTAGAACATGTGTCACGGGCTAATATCAATCTTAACGTGATGTTTACAGAGGTTGTCAGTTTTAGAACATGTGTCACGGGCCAGTATAAATCTTGACGTGATGTTTACATATGTGGTCAGTTTTAGAACATGTGTCACGGGCTAGTATCAATCTTGACGTGATGTTTACAGAGGTTGTCAGTTTTAGAACATGTGTCACGGGCCAGTATCAATCTTGAGGTGATGTTTACAGAGGTTGTCAGTTTTAGAACATGTGTCACGGGCCAGTATCAATCTTGACGTGATGTTTACAGAGGTTGTCAGTTTTAGAACATGTGTCACGGGCTAATATCAATATTGACGTGATGTTTACAGAGGTCATCAGTTTTAGAACATGTGTCACGGGCCAGTATCAATCTTGACGTGATGTTTACAGAGGGGGTCAGTTTTAGAACATGTGTCACGGGCCAGTATCAATCTTGACGTGATGTTTACAGAGGTGGTCAGTTTTAGAACATGTGTCACGGGCCAGTATCAATATTGACGTGATGTTTACAGGGGTCGTCTCGATGCCCGAGGCGGCCGGCTCCATGGCGGAGGCGCAGGTGATCGAAGAGCCAGACCTGAGCACCTTCGAGAACAAGAGTGGGTTGGCCGAGGATATGAAGTTCCTGGCGAGCATGCCCGAGCTTTGTGACGTCACGTTCCTGGTTGGGGACACCAGGGAGCCTGTGTGCGCCGTCAAGGCGGTGCTGGCGGCTCGCAGCAGGTAGTAGACTTTTCCTATTGGTACCCCCACCTGGGATGCTCAGCACCTGAGAGTCTCTCTTACTTTAACTGATCAATGGTGGGCCTCAAGACGACCCACCCCCTCCATCTTCGCCAACACTCCACCTAACTTTTTACCCTATCACATTTTAGAAAGAGGTCTATAATTTACAATGATAAATTATGCTTTTAAAGAGTACTTATATGACATATTAAGAAATTCCACATCTACTTTTAAGCTAGCTCTAGTACGCTACTGATTTACAACAAGTTATACTCAGAATAACTTTTTAACTCATAGAAGCCATAGCTATTAGTTCCAAATTAGAAATTTTAGTATTTAAAGTAACACTTTTAAAAATTAAACACACAATAATTGCAATCATTGAACTAAAAGTACATTTACTTGAAAGAACGCACATTTTTACAAAAGATAAAACATAAATAGGCCGCCAGTACTGTTTACTTGCAGTCTGTCTAGTGAGAGACTTGACACTTTGTATTTTGTTTAGTCTGATAATATTAGGCTCAATGCTGGATGCAGCAATTCACAAGTTTCCCTCCAAATATTCATTAGTCAGACGGGAACGACATATTGACACGTTCACTAAGTAGATTCTTCCGAATAATGTTGCTGTTTTTAAAGCATGAAAGTTCAATGCTTCCATTTACTTACGCAAGTAATTTTTATAAATTCCCATAGGGAAACTTCTGAAAATACTTCCCTCAATTATGAGTTACAATGAAGATCACTTAGCTGAATCTGGAAATTGGGTGATCCAAAACCATGAAATGTGATGTTCTGGATGTATTCCCGAAGATGATTTTAAATTATGTTGACCTATAGTGGGCCGCATAAATTGAGGTTAAGGGCCACATATTGTGCATAGCTGCTAGGAATCAAACTGATAGTAGGACTGCTCACTGGTGATGGAAAAGCTAAGGTTCAAATCTAGTCAAGATTCTCTAGAGGTGGTTCTTAGTGTGACGCAGTTATTCCTAAACTTCACTTACCACAGGTTAAGGTAAAGGTAAGGACCTTTAGATCATTGTTTCTCAACCTGTTTACCAGGGTAGCTCTTTATGACACAGTCTCTACATTTAGCGGCACCCTTAATATGTAACGTCCTTAAAGAAACCCTTTTATAGGACATAATTGATTAAAACAAGAAACTATTCTGTGATTAAAAATGTTATGTGGAAATTATTAACTCGAACGAGATTATAGATGTTGTTCAGTAATAACAAACTACCTTCATATTTGGTTTCACTCTTGGGAAACATCTTGGCACCATGGGATGTTATATCGCGCTGGTGTAACATCAAGAACTTTAATCGGTGACAATATTTGTCCTGGATTTGTACATACTGTCCTATATTCACGCTAGAAATGTACACGCCATTCACCCTAAGAGACAACAGTCCTACCTTAAAGGTACCCATCATGCCCCTTATCTGATGAGCTACACCATAGTGGAATGATGTAAGATAGTACGGAGAGTAGGTGAGTCCGGGTTATGTCAACAGCAGTAGGATTATGTTACAATATTTGTTTTGAATCATCAAATTTGCTATTTTCATCAGATACACAGTTGATGCATGTGAAACCTATCTTTTTCGTACCCAGCCAATGAATCAACATTTTGTAAACTTTGCACTGGACCCACTCTTTAATTTCCTCACCATATTCCTTATTCCAGACCAAACGACATGTATAACTCTTAAAAAGCTATGTTTCTCTTCGTGGGTTTTATTTTATTCGTTGTTGAATTTCTATTCTTTTACGAATTATTTGGAAGCTTTTATAATCTTAGTTTTTATTCTTGTGAAGATTTTTTTTCTTTTAATGCGGCTTTTTCCGAGGTGTCAGATTAAAACAATTACAATTTGTAGGCTAATTTTTAATTATAGCACGTATCAATGTAATTTTGAGCTGTTGGTGACGTAATGCACCAGAAGAGAGTGGATTTTAAGAAAATAGAACCTACTTTACGTATTGACATAAATAAAATAGAGTCCACAGTATGAATTGGTTTGTAAACATGTATTCTATGGCTTTGATAATCAACAAAACAAAAAACCTTTATTATAAATGACAAACGCAGTGTTGTTTTATTTACTTGTAACTGGTTCCTTTTTCAATAGGTCTTATATGTGATAGTAGTTAAGTATTTCTAGCTCGGTATATTAGTGAGTGGTTAATATTCATATTTATTTTATTTAAGATTAATATAAGTAAATAATGCTAAGCTATTCTCAGGAATGCGGGGTAATCTGCAACACTCTTTACAACTACTCCAACAACAGTTTATTGCAATCTAAACAATAAAATGGCGTAATTATTGATTTTGTATACTTCAGATAAACTCTAGTATCAAACAAACGTCAAAATAATATGTTATCTGATGATAATGGTCTAGAATATATATAAAAATAATAGCCTAGAAAAAACAGGTATTAGATGAACGTAGAACAGTCAAACACACAAAAATTAAAAATTAACTGTACACTTCAAATAAGAAATACATATTCCACTTGCTTCATTGACCCGACTACTGTTGAGCAATAATATGTCTTAGTGGCACGTTCTATCCTACAATACTTTTCTAGAAAAATGATTTGTTGCAACGTTCACCTCTTGCCTCGGTTCTCCCCTATATGGGATCAAATATAGCTTTATGGAAGAAACATGGTGACATATTGTTTAATATTCAGTACTTTTCAGACATGATGCACATGCCCATATCATGGCTTATATCGATCCTAAATACTATACATAATAACAAATCACATACTGAATATTTTGCATGACCATTTGCACATATCATACAAATATAATTAGGTGTTATATGTTTCAATAATTTTTGGGATAAGTTTTACATTTGGTTCTGATAACATTACATAGTTTAGGTACTGTGAAATCTGATTTTTTTTAATGAACAACGACAGGATTACAGTATATTCTGTATATTTTAGTAGTATACAGTTTTCACTAAATATATTGTTTACATGCGTTGCTGATATGTTTTGTCACCTTGACTGATCTTTATCCATTTTACACTTTCCAGTTCCAACTTTTTCCCTTACACGCACATGAATTATTAACCATAGAAATGGTTTACCATTCTCCCTATATTCCACTCCTGTAGCCGCCTGCAGTCTGACAACATTGGATGTTGCAATAATCTGCGGGAAAAATTAGATACAGGTAAATAAGCAAGACAGGGCTGAGGGATGTTGACGGTAAAGAGGGTAGTTCAATGTTTCTTGAACGTCTTGCTGACATAGAGACTGACCTAGAGAAAGCCGAGCTTTTAGGTTGTATCCAAAATATTATGTTTTTTACTAGTTACTTCATAATGCCAGTTCTGGTTCTACCTGGAAATTATGTTTTAGACACAAATGTTGGTTCTCTCCCCCCCCCNTTCTCCCCCTTCCTCTCACACCCCGTATTCTGCTTGATCTGTATCTCCGGGTGCTGTTTGTAAGTCTCGAGATACTTGAATATTTGTTTGTTTTTGAACTAGATTGATTTTTCGATAGGATGTATTTAAATCTCCACTATTAATGACGATGTAAATGATTGGGTACTACAGGGTGTTCCACAAAATGCTGTACCAGGCTCCAAGTCCTCAGAGGAAGAAAGATGCTCCACCCAAAGAGAACAAACTTCGGCTATTTCTTAAGAGAAGTAGCGAGCCATTACTCAACCTACAAAATGCAGCCCAACAGGTCAGTGTCCATATAGAAGAAATAATATATACTTGTCTTGGATTTATACATTTCGGAACGGTGCATATGTGCATATATTATAATTACAACCATTCAACACCCTATAAATTTGTTAATATCAGTTAGATAAAATTTAAAGTTACTTAATTACGTTAATATGGAGTTAAATATCCAATTATTTAATAGCATTCTAATCTAAGTAACTATTTTAATCTTTATAATAATTAAACACATTTTTTAATATTTAAAAAAAATGTGCTTTTTTATCAATTATATTTCACCACAATACAAATTAGTCCACTTCTTAAGCTAATAGGTAATCAATGTAGAGTATTCTTAGGTAAGGTAAAACATTAACATTATAATGTTCAAATCAATTCAAAAGTAATAAATAGATCATACTTTTAGTGAATAAACAATAACTGGTGGTATTTCAAGGCCAAACTTCTTAAGTATTTAGGAACACACAATTGAAGACGTGATTTAAATTACAACTGTTTTCCAGCTTTAATTTATAACTTTCTTCCTCGTGTAAGCGATTAGGAAAATTACATTTAAGATTGTGATTTAAACTTGATTATAGATCCAAGATAAACATTATTTCTCCTAGCTCATAAAAAGTTTAGGATGTTTATAATAAAATATAATTTGGTATTGAATGAATAATAATAATTTATTGTGATATTCCTATAACTGATTTAAAGTACAACATTTGAGTATGGTACGATTTAGTATACTTTGTAAATTATTGTAGTAGCTAGGATTTCTTTATAAAAATATAATGGTTATATATTTGAAAAATAAATAATAAACATTTAGTTACAAGTTGCATAAAGTTATCTTTGGTTTAATATATACGAATATGTTTTTTAAATAAGATGATATAAGTGACACATTTAGAGATATTATTTTCGTCCAGAAAATGCTTTTCGTGGTCATGGCAAGAAATAAAGTAATGTCCAATAAAATGTTTGCTCTGTTTACTTGAGTGAACAGCTCTTGAGGGAAACTGTTTACTTTTATTTCACTTTGTATGTTTTTATTTTAAACTAATCAATTAACACAATATAAATAATTTTATTAAATAATACAAAAAAATGTTCGGAATGAAAGCAATGTGATTGATTCCCATAGTTGTATTATTCTCTATTTTAAGTATTACCGTACGTTTCATGTTATTCCAAAACCTGTAGTTTGGCTTGTAAGCAAGTAACTAACTGTAGATAGTCCTTTCTCTCAAGTGTAGATTTCATCATGTTATTGATTTATACAACACTCATAAAATAGATCTTGTCGTGAAAAACTCTGTGGTCTATTTGGGGAATCAAACAAGCCAAGTTTTGGTTTAAGAAACAACCGCAGTTATCCAGTTTCGGTATTGCCAACATTCTCGCCACAGTAAAAATAACTAAGTAAAATTGTCCAAAGCTTTATCCATAAATTTGGACAGGTTCCATAATAAACTGTCACAATTTATAAGTTATATTCCAGGAAAAAATAAATAAGAGAATAATTGTAAATTAAATTTCTAGCAGGGAAGTCAATACAGTGTTCGGAAAGCAAAAATGTCTTATGTTATGCTCCCTTTTTATCACAAAATGTTTCTACACAATATCTTACTATCAGAACACATTATATGCATTTTAATTACACTAATAGTGTAAGAGTGAGAAATCTACCAACATTTTAGTAAAACCAACCTCAAAACACCCAGCCGGTAAACGATCCCCTAACCCCCCCGTAATCGTTAAACCAAACTTGTTTAGTTTGAAATTCAGTCTGCATGCACAACAACGGGGGATTAATTACAAAACTTTTTTTTTTATCAAACATTTGTTCCCATATTTCTCAAAACAAAATATTTTGCTACTTATCAACTGAAAGTTACTGTAGGCCCCAATATAAATTTGATAATATTCTTTCCAAACTATATTGTTTTCTTGATTCGCGTTCAAACAGTGCATAATATATAAACCATTATCAGTAGGTGAAAAGTGGGTGATCTTTATTTCTGTGCTCTATAAGTATTGTCTATTACATTTAATATGCTCCTTTTATAGTGTCAGAAGCAATCGGCACAGTTATTCTGACTTTAAACTGTGTTATTGAATAAAACTGACTTGTTTGTTTCTTTTAATATTCCACATTAATATGCACAATGTCTAGCTCAGTGATATTCAAGTTTGTTTTTTCTAGTACCCCCAGATGTAATTTACATTCAACTTTGTACCCCTAAAGTTGATGGTATATAACTAACTATACAATCATATTCTATCATATACATCTCAAATAAACTACATCCAAAATAATATATAAAATAATAAGGTTTATATAATAAATTTATAATTATGTGTATGGATGTACAGGATGTTTCTGTGGCAGGTCCCAATTATAAATAACTCAATCGCTTGACTTAAAAACTTAGTAGTAAAGTAAATGCGTGTAAATTGGTGGTTAATGATGGGAAAATGACTTACCATCACACACAGTTTTGAAAGTGTACCCCCTCCTTATATTTTTACACACACTACACCATGTTTTCCTACACACGCCTCAACATGCCTGTGTCGTTGTAAGTTATTTCTGTCGTGATGTTTGATTGGTGATCCTGAATGGTTTGTGAGCTGTTTTTTAGATTTTCCTCTTAAGATGGCCCCACAAGAAGTAATTCACTGACATCAAGTCTGGCAACCGGGGGGGGGGGGGGGGGCAAAAATTTGGGGAAAAAAGGGGCCCAGGGAAAGGGTTTGGGGGTCCCTTTGACTCTTTCTCTTTTTAACCCCAGTGTGGGTTAAAGAGAA
>CABFWB010006615.1:0-10561 GCA_902151455.1 Timema bartmani
CATGTCATGGATTCAGCAAGTTTTGCAACTACACTCACTTTTCAAAGCTTAAATAGACGGGGAAAGAGCAGGTTTTGAATATCAAGAATATGATAAATAAATAGAGGTTTTGGAAAAGATAGCAACACCATCGCTAACTCTTTTATTTTATTTTATGGATTGAACTAGTTTTGCAACTACACGCCTCTTATAAAAAGATGCTTGTAACATAAATTAAGGTGACAAAATGGATTAGAAATATAATAGCGAACAGAAAAAAGCTCTTAACATAGTTAAGGATATGATGGGTTAGCCAAATATTCTCTTGTTGATAATTTTGAGGAGGTATAGAAAGAGGCACGAGAGAAAGTGAATGAAATCGGTAAAGTTTACATAGATATGAAACTTTTAAACCAGTGTTTGAAGAAACTTGAAGAGTTTAACGTTAACGAGGGAATGATCGCTCAACATGTGGATTCCCTTATTAGGAATATAGAATAATTATAGAGATAATCGTGAGAGTAGGCAGATCTGATCAGAAAATTTCACAGAGAACTATATTCTTTAACTTCAAGGTTGAAGAAACTAGGGTATTCTTTCCCTTCATAGCAGACAACATAAGGCGATCTGTACGAACTATTTTCAAAAACGCTATGTTTATCAAAAGTACGAATTGTGATATTTATTTTTACGTACAAGGTGTACCGATACGCAAAAATGTTAGGATGTGGTATCTAAAGGCTACGTCGACTAAAATACAGAAGTAGGTTACATGTACATCTTCTTTGAATCTAAACCTACTATAAATTATTTGAGACATTTCATAATGACACTTATGAATCAAACTGAGTATATCCTCATGAAAGTGGGGATGTTCTCTTGCATTAATATGAATATGGAAGGCGTAATCATCGTATTGAGTCTTAGACCTATTGGATGAACACCTTTCAAGGTGAAGGCAAGATATCTGTTGTATTTCATTCGGTTGAAATTTTCGATTGTATAGCTTAATTAACATGTCTAGATGTGTCTTAAGTTTGACTCTCTCTCTCTCTTTATATATATATATATATAAAACATTGAGTAAGTATATTATTTATACGTTCGTACCCAGCATCATGTTGACAAAGGTTGCATATGATATTATTAAAGTGAGAAAGGTCATTAAACAAATATATATAATTATAGTCACGAGATTCACGATGAGAATTTAATATCGTCATGAGGGAAAACATCAAACTGGTCATAGAAATGCTGAACAGGATGATAAAGATGACTAAAGAACCTGACAAGAAAGAAGAGATGGAGGAAGAAGTCTCGATCGAGAGCTTGCATAACAAACATTTATTGCATAATTATCTTCACACACCTCCAGCACGCTCTGATAAAACATATGGTGTGCGCAACGATGAATACACGATCAAACACGGGGATACAATTGTTCTCTTTGATAAAAGTGATAGAACTGTAACTCTCAATATTATCTTACTATTTAAACATGGGGACTTTAGGAATGACTATTTAGAAAAAATCCTATATATTATACCGAGGAGGATCTTAAGGTGTAAAAGTTTATGATCGAAGAAACAAACGCACATAGAATCAAGAACGAACCTTACAGTCGTTTCAAGTAACGAACAGGATCAAAATATATACGTATAATAAAACCTATGTTTCAGGATGAGCTTGAGGGAGGTCGTCTTTATAAAACGGACAGAGGAAGGGGAATAGATTATAACTATTGGGAAAACCCGAACGAATTGGTTGTTCGATTAAGACTCACGCACGCATTGGCCAGAGCATGTCATTGAGCGCACGATAACGAGATTGTTTCCATAATCAAATAATTAGGCTAAGCTGGAATCATTGGCTAATCATGTATGTCAAAAAATATATTGCACTTGAACTGCATCCTCCATCATGACGTCAGTTTGTCAGAAGATATGTTAGCGTACGAGGATTGAACGAGTTACTCAAGGCCTGGTCGAGATGATACCTTACTCTCGGTTAAGCAAAGGTTACAAGAATCTTTTCACAGTCACTAACGAGTTTTTCAAAAGGGCTTGAACTTTACCCATCAAGGTAAAAGGGGAAGAAGGCCAATGCAATTATGGAACATTTCCCTAGAAAGGTTACCGCAAACAGTTAACCCTTTATACATCATCTGTAGATATATACTGGAAGCGTGTTTTATAACGTGTGATTCTAAGCTCTCATGGTAGAAAGAGGATCAATCATAATTCGACATGGGGCAAAGTCAAGATATAGGTCGTCAAACGATTCAATAGAATCCTTAAGAACATGTTGTGGACGAGATTCACGTATAAACGATCATATCGATGAATCTTTACTAAACAAGTATAATCGAACAGTATATTTGACTATTAAGATGAGAATGATGCACGTTAAGGATGATAGTCTCTTACGTACCTTATATCTGTATGCTAAAAAAATCGATCCTACAGCGAACAAGTTTAAAGAGAGCGCTATCGTTCATATCAGTAAACATAAGGACGGTTTCGCTAAAGAATATACGGCAATATCGGTAGGTAGAACTGTTCAAGATACGTTAAATCATCTAGACGAATACTAGGAACTTTCTGCTATGATATATGAGAGGTACTATCAATAGCGGATTCGACCCCAAGGAGTTTGGAAGTACATCACATCTGGACGTGTATCTTTTAGAGATCATCAGACGTGCGGAAAATAGGCCTTACTTCAAATGGCTAGGTTTTGACTCGTCATACAATTCGTGTTTGATACAGCCAATATTGTCTCTGGATGAGAGAACAACTTTCCCCACCAAGCTCACTGACCATATAAAGGTGTGCGTGGGCGGAAATTTTTACCACATTCTTCAATATGTTCAGACAATCAAGGTACTTATTGGAGGATTTGTGGGAGTAGAAATTTGTAATGGTGGATTGAAGTATTCCATAGAGAAAGACAAGTATTGGTACCGTGACTTGTGTGAATGATTGTTCCTCTGGTTGGAAAGCAGTTATTCAGCTATGTGGGTCCCAACCAGTCTATCAAGAGTTGCACCTATAGCTATCCCATCTTCAAACTGAAGAATGGAGTCAGCCCTGAGATCCTGCGTGTGCGGCACTTCGAGAATTCCGAGGAGGATCTTCTGCATGAAGATGTGACGTGCGACGCGTTTGACCACGTTGAGAAGGAGGCGTACAACCGGGTATAGTGCTCTCGGGAGCTCGAGAAGGACAAGACTTATAATGTGGTTCGTTTTAAAGGGCAGGAGGAAGAGGAAGATAAGAGTGTTGCTTCCAATAAACCCAACATAGTTGAGCTCGAACTTGTAGAGACAGTGCTCCTGTGGGAAACAAACTTAGGCCGTGAGTATAGACGTCGGTTTAGTGCCTCGTAACGAGGACTTACCTATATGGTAAGGGACGAGTACGACTTTTTTAGATGGTGAAGGGCGAACAGACTTTACCCCAGACAATTTTAAAGACTATATTTGTGCAAGAGGAGATAAACCTATATTTTCTCTTTGTATATTAATCTTAAAATTAAATATGTATTTAATGAAGGTGGACTATTTATTGAACCTCGATACAAATCTTAGTAATTAAATATTTTTAATGTGAGAGAGAAAAATATGAACCCATATTTTTCTGTTTATTAAGAAGGTGTACTATTTATTTAACCTCAATCCTACTTGAAAATTTAGAGCTTGCGCTGTATGGAGAATAGCAATATTATTAATGTGAAGGCATGGTCTGTATAGAGAATGTAAATGAGAATCTATAATGCAGCAAAGCTTAATGTAAGAGAGTGAAGGTTTAATGGGAAGGCATGCTCTGGATATAGAGTGTAAGAAGGAGTATATGATTGAACTATGCTTAATGCATGAGAGGATGGAGAAGGAGCGTGGAGAGCACGTGCACTACGAAAGCGCTGGGAATATTATAGGTATGACGTCACGACCCCAGGCGTTGTTGAGAGGGGATATCCACCAATCAGAGCAAGGGTTGGTGCTGCTGTGAAAAGTTTAGTGCGATAAAATCGTAAGGATATGTGACGCCACAACAATGATTTGATCTATCAGAAGCGGCAAATCAGCGTCAGAAGGAAGGAAGGGGGGTGTCGTTGTGTGGAGCCTAAACGTAAGCTTCGAATTCTAGCTAGGTGCTATGAGGTTACTTTTCCTAAATTTGTTTACCCTGTCTTTGCCCAAAAATGCAGTTTAATTCCTCTAAATTATATCGCTCTCATCTCTACTTTATTAGTGTTAATATGCATATAGATCAAACCATAAGTAATCCAGGGTACTCAAGAAACAAATAAATATGTATAAAACATAACGAGACGTTTAAATAAATGTATTAATAATACATCATTTCTACCATTGATGTCTGATGGTATAAAATATGCTTCAGGATAGCAATATACTGGTTTGCTTGGACAGGGGTTTTCTAAGGGTAGGATGGGAGTGTCTAGGTTCAAAACTTTGCAAGATGCATTGGGGTAGCAAGAGGTAAAGGGCCTCCACAAATAAAATTATATTAGATTATGAATCCACATAGGTTCCAATATTAATGTTGATGCAACATATATATTTTTAAATTAAATAATTGATTTAATGGCTCTAGTTTTTATCTACCGTTATATTATCAGGAATTTAACAAACATAAGACGATTGAGACTTTGTTAATAAACATATAATACATACATGATATTTTGCTAAATGTCAATAAGTCCCCACATTAAAGCCAATCTAGTTGAATATCAGGCTCTTAATGCAAGTAATACCCACTAATCTGAGCTTTAGATACAATAGTTTGGATACCCATAAGCTCCATGGCGCTAGTTTGCAAGCGAGCAGTGCAAGGCAGAGGATGGCTAAGGTTGTCTCAGTCTAACCTTGATGGAGGACTTTTTTTTTCAGCATCGCGTTTTACTACCTATTCAGTCCATAAGCATATGCACTTATTAGGATAATGAGTTAGGAATGAGGAAGGGTGACTATAGAGGAAGTGTAGCAGCGTAGACGGAGAGTGGTAAAACATTTTTGGAAAAACCTCCCTCAGTACATCCAACCAAGATTGTAACCCCTCTCTCCCTGTCATTAGCAGTCTATTCTAACACGAGTGTGATGCCTTAGACCAGCAATCACGTGGCAGTTTTCAGTTAATCATGTACATCGTTATTAAAAAAAAGTCGCTCTTGGAGTCTTTTAAACTCGCAAATATATATCAATTGCTTTCAAATAATATTTTCGTGTAGCAAAAAATATCTTGTTTGGTCATAATCGGTTATGTTAAAAAAAATTAATACGAAATTTTACACTTTATTTATTCTATAATTTTAATCTAAAAAGGTGGGGACATATGTATGTAGTTGAGTAAGGATTGAATTTAAGGAATAAAATTAATATGAGCCGTATATGAAAAGTTTGTACATCGATTGTGGCTCAAAAATGTTGCCAGACCCTGCCTTGGACCATGCGGCCACCAAAGAAGGTTGATGTAGGATATTAACTGATCCTTATTACAATTTTAAACTATCATTTTGCAACTATGTCAAAGGCTGCCATGGACGCTACAGCTAAAAAAAATATCAGAATTAAATGTTCTTTAATCTGAAGCTACATGACGTATTTGTGACAACGCTTTACTCCTCAAAACAGGTAAAAATAAGAAGCCAATTCCAGGCATGTAAAGCTTCCGGCCTTCGAGACATTTTATGAACCAACAAGAAATGTGGTCAGATTCCATTATTATAAACATTGTAGAAATACACCATTTGAGATGATATTTATAAATAATTGATCATTATTTGGGGAACTCTGAGAAATGAACCAAATTTTTACTCCTTTATAACTGGATATCGATTTCTGAGAATTGTTAAATTTGTGCACAGCTACGTGTAATGTTTGGCAGCATATAAGTGTGTGAACAGTGGCTTTCTATTATGAGAAGGAACCAACACCAGAGACATTACGACTTACGGACACTCATTATTTTGTCATCCATTATGAAAGTAACTTCAACACAAGATTTAAAGTAAATATTTAATCAAGGATGTGAATGATAAAGTCTTAAATTTCCGTGAAAAATAGAGAGTAGCTGTTATCTTTTTATATGAACCTAATCTTGAAATAATAATGATTTTAAAATATTTTTTTTTAATTTAAAATGGTGACAATATTGAGTTTTAGAAATCCGGCCCCTCAATACTTTCAGTTTTCATTTTGGCCTTTATAATCAAACAAGTTTGACACGCAATAAAAAGCTTTCACATTTCATTCAAAGCTCGTCTGATGAATCCTAAAAGTCCTTAAAGAAGAATATGAGGAAGAAGATTATGTAGATCACGATTATTAAAAAAAAGGGTGCTCATATGTTACTACAAGCATTGCTCTTGCTGTTAAAAACTACCATTTTAAGTAATGTTCAAGATGGTGAAATGGGCATACAAGGGACATTAAAAAAAATAGAAGGAAAGGTTGTAGGAATGAGTAGCTTAGGAAGAAGGAGGATTCAAATATTGGTGACTTGAATTTAAGAAGAAAATTATAGGAGCTGAAGGAAGAGGCAGAGGACAGGGTGCATTGGTGGTCTAAGTTCACTGACAAAAGGAATTGGCATGTCTTAAGACAGAACACCTAAATATAATAATAATAATAATAATAATAATAATAATAAAATAATTTTAAACCATAATCTGAAGAAAAAAAACTAGTGCTACTACACAAAACTCACACTCTACTAAGAACCTGTGAAAGTGTATGTTCTACAATTTTGTTCATACTTATTTGGTCGGTGGAGCTGCAGTTTTCATGAAATTGGGAAATATAATTTGCTGTAAATCAAAGCTAACCACAATTTTCCAAGATGTCAGACAAAGCACTGATGTGTCAGGGATTTGTGTGTTTTTACAATGAATAACTAAACATTTGTACCAAAAATCATCTTACTTCTGCTAAAAAAAATCTGAATTGATTGCGGTATCATATATGTTTGATAAGAGAAATTATAAACCAAATCTTAAATTGTTCACATCAATATATCCAAACAAAATCCATTAATTAGTGAAGATTCACAATGGGTATCATTTGTATATCGTATGGCCCCGTTAACTTGTACAGTACATTGTGTAGCAGTGCCGTGGCGATCCCTCCCCCCCCCTTGCTATCACGGCTCAGCACTTGAGTGTGGTTTCTAAACCAGCTGCTAGTAGTTGCGCCGTGCGAGGTGGGATGGGATTCGCCAAGCACCGGGAGACTCGTGAAATCGCTTGCTTTTGGGCAAGGTGTGACCAGTTCAAGGAACCAGACTAATTAATTTGTCTGTCAATAACCCTGTTTGGACAATAAACCAGGATTTAAGGTACGTGTTTCAATCAGTGGGTCGCAAGGCTGGGTTTTACTTAACAACAAATCCAATATTAAAGAATAAGATTAGAGAGAGTAAGTTTCAATATTCAAAGGGTGTATTGTAAATAGATTCTGAATAGCCAATGTAGATTAAAAAACCCTATGTGACAATTTAAACTTTATTGATAGTAGTTTCCAATGTAATCACATTAAGATGATTTTTATTAGTTTTAGAAGTGATTAATCTAAAATATAATTTACAATTCCTACCTGTTTTGTTCGATTCTCACCGACGTACTCCTCGAGCTATTGGACTCATCATCTAACACAGTTAACTTGCTGTAAGTCTCCTGTTTTCTTAAAGTCCTATTGTTTTTAAAATCTTCATTCAATACAGTATGTGCTCCGCTAAATTCATTAAAATTTTTAGAGGGTTTGACCACTGTAACAGGTCGAGGTATACGAGAATAGTTAGGTGAATGAACAATGAACTTCTTTGTTCCTGTGATTTGTGCATCAACTTGGATAGCAACATCATGTTTATTTGAAATATCTACATCAAACGAACGACTTAAACTCCCCACAGCCACATCTACTAACGTTGCCTTTATTGTGTTAATAGCTATATCTTTCCGTCTACTAGCATAGAAATGAGATGTGTCTATGCACTTTGTTGAAGTTTTGACTATCTTCGGAGTATCATCTTTTTCAACACTCTTAATTACGACTTGTCCAGGTTTTGTTACACCTAAAAATGACAGTGATACAGGTTCTTTTCCAGTTTCTAAATGATATTGGGCAAGTGCTTCAACATTGTGATGACCTGTACCAATATTTCGTTTCTTAACTTGACATTTATCACATTTAACGTTTGGTGTTGAATCATCTGATGATGCGGTGTATTTAGCGGAAATTATATTATCAACTCCAACATCGAAGCATCTTGGCTTTGCAAGGATACCCACATTTGCACACGATATGAAGTTTTTCTCACATTGAGACGCTGCGTCTATTTTCAGTGGTACAATGTTACACTGGGTTTCTGAATTTCGACAGCCTAAAGAAAATTCTGTTTGCACATCAACGTGTTGGTATGTAGTCATGTTGTTAATTTGAGTTGTTTTTTCACTAGTATTTTTTTCTCTCATACTAAAGTAAATTTGACTTGTTTGAGTACTCGAGTTAATATTATCAGGTTGCATGACTGGAATGAACATTTTTTCATCGTGTTTCATTTGTAAGGGAACATCCACTTTTATTACATTTGAAGTGGTTTCAAAAGAAGTTCCTGATTTTCTTATAAGTGAATTTTTTTCTTTATTATTCTCATTTGATACTTTATCTACTATTTTCAAAATGTCTTCATTTTCTAAATAAGTTGTTTTGACTAGAGCGACACATGTCAGAGGGTCTGTTATGCCCTGAAATGTGGGAAAAACATAACTATATGATTTTGAATGTTTATTTGATATATATGGTTGTGTAGATGCTGAACTATATGAATCATTTAAAGTAGTATTTATTTGATTATTATGATATTGGTGTTTCTTCGTAATGAACGTTTCTATTTGACAGTTATTTTGAGATTGGTGAGAAACGCCCACATCTCGTGTGGTCACCGAGCACATTATCCCCACATCTCGAACAACTGGTTTTGGAGTACAGGTCTCCTTACATCTTGTTATCATTTCCAATGTTTCTTCAGCATCTACTCTTGAGGGATCCACCAAATGATGATCATTTAAGACATTTATTGAACGTGGGCTTTCATTATCTGAAACAATAAAAATAATTATTTAATGTATAAATTGCGGGGACATTATGAGTTCAATCTTTAAGGAAATTCTTAATAATTTATTCAAATAGTAAACGTTTGTAAATATCAGTTTAAATTTGCAAAATGGTGTGTAGAATTGAGTGATAAAAAAATAATGTTTTCTTAAATTAAACCAATTTTAGACGTTTTAACAAGTTTTTTTAAAATTATAAGCTAATTTTTTGGTATTATTAAAATATATATAAATCAAACAGTTTTTTTTTTAAATTGAAAGAACTAATATATTCTGAAAATGACAAATTTAAAACTGGATGCTATGATATAGCCACTGACTAACCAAATTCTTACATGAATAATAAAAAGGCATTTACGGCAAATACCAATAGCCATCAACAATTAAACTCGACGTTTTAAGAGGATCAGCTAGCTGTAACTTATATTACCTCAGAAAAGGAATCAGAGAGCCATGACATTAAGTTTCAGAGCATTTAAAATTCCATTCAAGGTTCAAATTTGAATTCACGTGTACTAAGCTATAATTATATTTTTGGTTGCGTTAATTCAACTTTTATATGCGAACTACAGTAAAATATAATCTGGTTAGTGACAGGCGAACTAAACATGAATAATTAATGCAACTTACATGTTTGGAATAAGCTGAATAGTGTAAACCACTCACTCACTTTAAGAAAGGATTTTTTTTTAAATAAATTGGAGTTGAAAACACGGTCGAAAGTACTTGAAACAGAAACACGTGATTTGAAGTGTGGTTTGATTAAAAAAAAAGAGATAGAGTAATTTTACGGTTTCCTTTGAGAGCATATTTTTTTAATTCCACAGCAGCGTCATTAATTACATAAGACACAAACAAGTCAGCAATTAAAATATTTTGATTGGTTGGTTAAATAACGAATTAATTAAAATGTCTTTAATAGAATACTTACATGACAGTATTTCATGAACATAACTAGTCTCTAAATGTATTAATCCATTCCAAAATTTTATTTTAATTTGATTTTCAAATACTTGGAAAGTCAGGCTAATATTGGTTGATTATTATTTATTTTTTTACTATAAACACATAAAATATTATTTTTATCTAATTATTATGACTAAATATAAGAGATGCTTTTTTTTTTAGAACCGTGTCTTATTACTGGTTCAGGTTATACGCTTTAGATACTTTAGTGTGAGTTGTGGGAAAATGACAGTTTTTTATTGCACGCACTGTGTAAAAAATGTGTTTCTGGATAGTCTGAAGTGTCGAATCGGTTTATATTATCAAACATATCCACATAAACATTTTCTGTTTTCAGTTCGTAGCAGAGGGAGTCTGTGTCTGTGAATAAGAGCTTTGCATTTTGTCCATATTTCCTTTTAACATAATTATAATGAAAGTTATACATTATAACCTTGCTTATATCTAAGATTGCAAAGCCTGCATATATAGGCTTATTCAAAAG
>CABFWB010006615.1:16964-31635 GCA_902151455.1 Timema bartmani
CCCCCCCCCCAAGCACATGTAGGTAACCGATACAAGCATCAGTCTCTCTGGCACGGGAGAGTTGGTAGCACTGCTATTCCAGGATAATTGATTATTGTAAGTTTGTTAGTACTTATATTCAAGGTAATTAGTGGTTGCGGGGTTGGTAGCATTGGCCGTTGCCATGGTAACCATTCTTTAAATAATTAAGGGCACCATCATCTTGCAAAAAAAAAAGTGCACCAGCTCTATTTATTTTAATTTACTTATATCATAAAATTCGTACTTTAAATTCAAAATGTAGCTTTTTGCTTGGTAAAACACAGATCTGGTTTAGGTACGTAGCTATAGAGATGAGTATTGTAAGCTACTTCGTGCCTTTGTTTCAAATTTGTCAAAGAAATAAATGATTATATTTAACGGAAGTAGAAATATATTGAGCTTGTACTTTTTTCTAGTGAAAAGTTATTCTTACCTTCTGTTATTTGTAACGTTGATGGAATATTTTCAGAACTTTGATCATTTTTCGACTGTGCACATGAAATGCAATACCGTGTGTTTATGCCCAAACGTTTGTCATCCTTGCTTTTAGCATTAGCTCGATTGATTTTTACAATTTCTTCTGCTCGTATCTGAAGTAAAAGTTTCCTTTTTTCTTCCTTCAAAACTGAAAGTTGAACCTAAAAACAATAATTTATTAGTAAATATCTAATAAGTTTTAAAATCTATTCATATATTTAGAAAATATAGGACGCGTGGACAAAAAAACATTACGGTTCTTACCAACAAAAAAATAAGGATTTAGTACAGTGGTAGAATATCAGCAACTCCAAAAGAAAAATGTACTGCACTGTTTGGTCATGGCACGTGGGAGTTGTTCAATTGTTTTATTGCTTGATAGTGCTGCCTGGGTGTAGTGAAACCAATCACAATCTCTGTAATCTTTGATTTGCTCACAATATGATTATCTGAACAACCATGCTCGGCCTGCCTAGTTACAGCATAGTTTCAACTTTTTCTGCCTTCATTTATTATTGACATACTCGTATTTACCAAATGTCTTATATATATGTTTAGCTTGAATTTTCTAAATTTTAAATGGATTGACTTAAGGTGTGTACTGTGTAATTTATGTTCAATTTGAGGAGGTAAACTAAGTGAATTTTTTGGGAACCACAAACAGGTGGAAAAGAAAAACACGGAATTATTAAAATTCTGTAAGGTATTGTTTGGAGGAATATGTTACATATTAGGATACTTTATTTGACTCGTTGGAGAAATAAGACCACACATCAAAAATATAACATTTTATAATAATTTCTATATTTTTTTACTTGCAAAAATGATAACGTGCATAAATAAAACTTTGATAGATTATGGTATTAAAAATTTGTTTAAAAGGAACTTTACTACAATATGATCACCCATGTACTGATAGAATATTCTTCATCTAAATACTCTTATTTTCTTAAATTATCTAATTTAATGCTTAATTGAGATAAAATTAAAATGAAGCGAAAAAATATATAATGCTTAATATGAGACAAACCAGTTCGTTTCCGTTTGTTTTTGGTCTTGTCTAGACTGTTATGTTTTTAAACTAAACAGTATTTTATTTTACATTCGAACAAGGGCTATATTTGAATACCTGAATATAAATTTTTTTATAATTATTAAAATTAGAACATTATGGTTTATTGAAACCGTACCAATTTTATATACATTAAGTTTATTGCATTATAATAACTAATGTATTACCTGAAAAATTGGAATTAGCTTAACTTGATCTTCTAACTCCTTCATTCTCTCCAAACTCAAAGCCATTTGCTGTCGGATATTCTGCAACAAATACTTATTTTTGTATTTTAATTTTATTTTCTGCTTGTTTCTAAAACTATCACTTTAGTAAGTGATAACTGGTTCCTTACCTCAAACCGGTTTATGCTTGCTATCCAAAGGCAGAACCGGTTTCCAGCTTTCTTTATATAGTTTTTAACCTGTGGACTATACTACCCCAACCAATGAAAGGTTTCCCAGAGAGGTAATATAAATAAATAAATAAATATATATATATATACAGAGAGAGAAAGAGAGAGCGTGAGAGAAAGAGGGGGTGGGTGCGGGAAGCAGGGGAATTTAGATATCCCGGGGCTTCTCACCCAGTTTTCCCCTTCCAGTACTCAGACGGGTCATACCTCTTCATTCCACGACTTTAGTGTGTGTAGTGGTGTGAAGACCGTGGAGAGAAAGGGCTTCAGAGTCTCACCCGAACAATGCAGATAATTTCCGGGGAGTTTTACCCACGTATTTCCCATTGTTAACTCTGGGCGTCATCCCAGTAGTGGGTAATGTACATTTTTCTCTGTATTATTTTGTTCTAGAGTATTAAGAGTGGTTTCATTTTGTTCCTTGTAAAGTGTAGAATCAGAAAAATGATGGTGGCCATCTTGGACCCTCGATTGGGAAAAGGGTAAGAGATAAAATTAAAAATTGGTTAAAATGATAATTTTAAATAATTTTTTCCGTTCATAAAAATGAATATTGATTTAGTTCTTTATGGCTTTCCTAAACTAAATTTTACATTCCTGTAACATTAAAGTGTTGAAATGACCATAATTCTGGTTTCAATATGGCAGAAAATACTTTTTTTCTTAAAAGTTAGATAGAAACATTTTGAGCATCTAATTAAAAGTAATTAACGCCACAAAATGACTAGAGGATTTTTTTAAATGTTTAAGGTCATAACAAAAAATTATTTAAATTGAAATTATCCCTAGCAAGAACAGATATCTTAGTTGGGGGAAAGAGAAAAAAGATTGATGATTCATGTGTGCTGTGTTGTAAGGAAGGTAAAGAGACTTTTGTGGATAATGCTAGGGAAGAAACTTTTAAAAAGCTGTCGAAAACAATAGTTAGTTTTTTAGAATGGAAAGATGAGCAGTGTGTCATTATTTTCGACTATCTAAATGGTGATGGTTCTGTTTAAAACTTATGACAGCCTGGGATTGTGTGGCTTCCAAGCTGCTATAAGTATATTACACATGAAAAACATGGCAAAGAGTGGAGAAAAGATTTTTGTCATTTGAAAATGAATCTGAAATGGAATGCTTGGAAGAAATACTATCTACCTCAAAACCTTTAACACGGTGCCAGAAAACAAAAAATATATTAAAGAACTGTGTTTTTTCTGCGATGGTAAAGAATCTCGTAACATCAATTACATCATATTTCTTATGATACAGGGTGTGCTAATTTAATTGATGCAGTTGAGTTAAGCGGAAACAGCACATGACTTATCAGACTTAATAAATGTAACAGTTCAAGAGATGCGCATTCAATTGATGTTTTAGATCATGCAGCATGTTGGGCCAAAAATATTAGAATTGTTATTCGTATGAAGAAGTTACAAAAGTAAGTACAACCTAGTTTGACAGCTTTAGTGACTTCAGATATTGGATTTATAAATATGCTGGAATAGCTTCTTGTTGAAGGAAATGTAACTTGCATGGCTAAATCACACAATGCCTACATTAATGTATGCTACTCCAATGGCCTTGACTCATCGATAAAAATTAGGTCTAAAAGAAAACTGATATTTTAATTGAAGAAGATATGCCATGTGTTTAATTTTCTCTTCCAAACCGTAAGAATCAATCAGAAAAAGTATATCTTAAATCACAAAATATACTGCTGTTGTGAAATTTGAAGAGGATACATTTTAAAAGCAATTTAAGACACTTTTTGCGGTTACCAAGGTAAATAGAAAAACAGTTTTGAATGCTAAGATTTGTACTTTTCAATGATGTATGTACGCTGACTGAGAGGATACGTGAACTACCGTCTGTATTTTTTAAACTATGCATGGATGGAAAAGGTGGTATGTCCTCAGAAGCAAAACGTGTAAATGAGATTTATGCAAAGATAATCGTTTGTCTCAAACACTGATGCATGATTGTTTATCAAACACCAGGTCACAATGCCTTCTAAAAATTTAATCAAGCGTAGGCGGAAATTTCCACTTCAAGTTTACATTGGCTTTTCTGTTCACCAGGTGACTCTCAGCTCCAATTTTGTGAATTTTATTCATTCAGTAGGACACTTTGTTCACTATTCTAGTATTTGGGACTTATAAAACAATATATTAAAGACTGTTATTGCAAAAATGAACGCCCATAGCGGAATTAACTGCCATCTGATAGAGTTTCCGGTAGGATCGTTCATTTTGCAGTAGACAACATAGATTTTCAAGAAGACAGTCCAGATGGGTGAGATACTCTTCATGGAACAATGATATCCAATTGCCAGACAACTGAAGAGGGTGATATTTCTGAATATCTTATACTTGTATCTAGTAGTCAAGACATAATCATTTCTGAAAACATATATCCGGTGCTGTACTGTAGCAGTTATAAGAGTGGGTGGCCAATCCACTCTACCATGTGTGTTGATGTGCTTACTTTAATAAGTCCGAATGACAGCAACAGCAGCCCAAGATGTATGGATGCTTATGGGAGGTTCTCATTAAAATCAGACTCTAAGAACAAATTGAGTGCTAATAACTTTGTCTGCTCACAATTCTATGGTAAATAAAATCAAACATAAACACGCATAACTATCATGCATTTTATACCTGCATCGCCAAATGATAATTCTATTCAGTGCTATATATTGAAACATCTAGAAAAATTCAAATGAATATCAGGGGCTCTAGAAAAAAAGCAGTTGTAGCTGCAGATTCTTGCATCATCTACATATGGCTTTTTCTATAGATAATCGGGTACTGATTCCAGAAGATTTGCACAATATAATGGCTGCATCAAGAGCTATTGGAAATTACATTGAATCAACTGGTAGTCCAGAGTCATGGATTGAAAGTGGTATTTTAGTGACAACACTGTGCGACATTTGCTAGATAGAAAGCCAGTTTGTCATCATGTTAGGCTCACATAATAATTCTGCATGCATTAATCACTATGCTTTTCAAAGTTTTTATATAGAAGGATAGTGTGTTATATGAAAACTGTAAAACTTTTAGCTTAAAACTGTGGGAATCCTGGTAGAAAAAAAGACTCAAAAACCATATCATTGGCCAGCAAAAATGTAACTTAAGAGGTAGATGAGTTTCAGCAATACCAGAATAATAAAAGCCTTTGCAAAAAGAATTATGAGAACAACCCTACCTTAAAAATGGAGCTGAACTATATGGACATGGTTTTCACTCTAATGTCATTTATTTGTGCAGTTTATAATGCAAACGGGGAGCTGTGCCATTAGAAGAGTTAAACTTTTTTTTTTTTGCAATTGACCTAAGAAATTTACAGTGCATTGTGCTCATGGCACAAGCAGAAATGAAAGTGCTGCATCAAAGTGATCCTGAAACATGGGCAAAGCTTGAAAGTGGTAAATGTGCTCCTAATAAAACAGATACTCCCTTTTGTTCTCTATGAGCATAAGAAGGAATTGAAAAGGAAAACTGTCTTATAAATGTCTGTGGGAGCATTGTAGGGATAACACAAAAAGCAAAAATGCTAAACAAGTTCTTATATAGTTCAAAACTAGCTAAGATTTGTTCTGATTGCATGGCACCACAAGTGATGAGTAAGGGTGAGGTTCGACATGAGGTATCCAAAGTGACACAAGCTCGCTACTGGAGAAATGTAATTTCCATTGTGGAATGTTTCCATAACTTCATTAATACTTTTACCTATGAGGGGAATGATTTGGTAAACTTTGTGACAATGACTGGTGTGCCAACAGAAGTTGCACATGATGCTTGTGCTACGCCAGATCTAGGTTTAGCACAATACAAAAAAAAAAATTTGGTGAACGTATTATCGACAGGACTCTAAATTTCTGGGATACAATTCTACAAAATAAGTTAAGCTTTGTAAAACTATGGCAAAAAAAAGTTCAAAGTCAATACCAAAGAGGATGTGGTAGATATAAAAGAAGACCTTGCATTCAAGGAATAACTGGGACAGGATACAGAAGTGCAACCTCCAAACCTAGAACTTCATCCCTCTTTTTTTTTACTCTGCTGAGTACGTTGAGGTGTTAGAAGGAAAGGCTGAAATTCTTACATTAAAGCTTGTGAAGGTCACCTAGCCAGTATCAGATTTGGCAGAACAGTTGTACAAGAAATTATTTACAAATTAAGAACATTTATCAGAACTTCATATTATATTATTTTGATACGTATGTAGAAAACTCACAAAAAAATGAAGCAAAGGATAGACGGCAGCATGGGAAAGTACCTATTCAGTACAAAATAGATGCAAAGACAAGCATAGAATCTGATTCACTAAAGAAACTTTTGTCGCACGTCAAAAACAAAGATGCACTAATAGAATTGTTGAGTAGCATTCTAATAAAAATATATGAACAAGAATGCTGCTATTTGCTAGTGTGATGATGCAGAAGCTACGAAACCCCTTGTTGACAATTTAAGGAGTTCACAAAAAGAAGCCGATACAAAGATTATTCTCCATGCACTTCACACAACCGAAAGAGGAGCTCAGTCACTAAGAATTTTTTCTCCTGATACATACGTCTTTGTATTGTCTCTCCACTGATATCCACAGCTGCCAAAATACACTTATTTTGTTTCAATAGGCGTCAAGAAACGTGAGATTTCCTTAGGTATAGTAGGGGAACAAAATCTGAAAAGGTGCTTAGAACACGAATCCGCTAGATTCCTTTTGCCACAAGCGGCAACCTATTTTTCCTAAAAGACCTCACCCCTATGAGTAAGAAAAGTGATGTTGCCAACCTGACAGGTAGTTGGGTTGGCCGCCATAATGGATCAAAGATGGCGCCCATGGATTTCTTATCCAAGCTATATCTTCGTTTCCTGCTATCGGATTTCAATTTAGTTTTTTCCTTATGTAAGATAATTTTATTCTTCTTTCTTTTGTTAGTCAAACATCTTACCCTAGATCCAACAATTTTCCCGGAAAATTATAAAACCTATTTTTGAAGCTGATATTTAGATTAAAAGTATATCATCTTGGGATCGAATTATTTTTATATATATTAACTGCATATTATTCCTCATTTCAAGAACATTTTTTCTGTATGGTCATTTTTTCCTCAAACCCAATCTTTTTCCCAGAAATGAGGTTCAAATTTGGTTCACTTTTCTTTTTTAGGAAAAGTTGGTCGAAACCAAATGGGGTCATGTTGGGTATCAAATTAAAGGCCATGACGATTGTAAACTAGAAACATTAATAAGAAATAATTTTATGGTCCCACCAGTTCAACATAGCTTTAATAATGACTTAAAAATTATTTTTCTCGCCCAACAATGTTATATTGTTCTTATCATGTAAAATATGATATCATTATTATAGAGTATTGCATATTATTGCACAATGGTGAATGAAAGTATTTCATCATTGTACGTTATTTTGATATACATTATAGCTTTCAAATCTTTTTTTAGCATTTTGAATAGTAGATAACAATTTCACTAAAACCATTTAAATTTCTACATTACTGGCTTCTCTTTCTGAGTCTGTTGCATCTCGTGCAGAGCTAGTGTAGCAAACACTGTTGTAGCAGTCACATCCTTGGGAGCAAGGCATGTTTGCATCTCTACACGAACATTAAGTTTTTCGGGATTCCTTTTTTTTTTTGTACCTTGTGTTGTGAAGATACTCCTTTGGTAGTAGGGACGTAGGTTTATTCTACTAATTTCCAACCACATTTTGTTGGGTTTGGAAGATCTTGATTCTGATGAAGAGCTAGTTTCTAAACCAAAGTTTGGTAGTTCACTCGATTTATGTGGTGGTGAAGTGCATCCTATGTTGGAGGTAACTACTAAATATACTTTCCCTGGTGAAAGAGCTTAACTCTCAGGTTTGATTAACAAAAGAAAGAAGAATAAAGTTATCCTTCATATTAAAAAACTAAATTGAAATCAGATGACAGGGAACCGAGATAAGGCTTGAATAAGAAATCCATGGCCACCATCTTCAATACAATATGGCGGATAACCCAACTAATTGCCAGGTTGGCAACATCACTTTTCTTACTCATAGTATTTAGATATTTCAGAAAAAATAGGTTGCCCTTTGTGGCAAAGGGGCTCCAGCAGGTTGATCCTTTTCACACTTTGTTCCCCTACTAGTAAAGTGTATGGAGCATTGGGACGAAAATGAGCTGAGACCTTACTCGGAATGCATTCCCTTTCTGGAACTGACATAACAGGTTCATTTTAGGTAATCTAAAACCAGTTTCTGTAACAGGTTCATGGATGATTATGACAAAGTCCTGGATGCTCTCACATCATTAAGACAAGCAGAAGCCATTGAAGAAGAAAGGTACCAAATACTTGAAGAATGCATCTGGTCCGTGTACTTACAAGTGCCAAAAATAAAAAGCTAAGCGAAGTACAATGGTGTTTTTTACAGCAACAAAAAACTAGTAAAGGGCATATTTATGCCTCCAACTCGAGCTGCCCTCCACCTAGCTATTCGAAGAGCTCACTATCAAGCGTTAATGTGATAGCAAGCGCACCTTCCAAAACCCAGTTTACCACCAGTGACAGACCTTGGATGGGCCATCAATGAAAATGGATGTTATGAGCCTGTGATCTTCCTTGTGGTCACGAAGAATAATAGCTCTGTAGGGTGCGGTGTTTCTGTTGCTCATTGAACTGTGTTTCCCCCTGAGAGTTTGTCATTAATGGACTCACTTGTACTGAAATGTACTCATGTTCAGCGGATATTGAAAATTACAACAATACTAAATATCCTAATGAATTAACTGATAATGATAAATATGATTTAAAGGAAGAAGATGGAACAATAATTGTGAGAGAAATTCTAAACTAGTATTATTAACGCAACTTTTGTGCTTCTGTTAATTTTTTTATATATGACTCACAAAAAGTCCCTTTGGAGTTCAAGACACAATTAAATTCAATAATTTTATACGCTATAAATAATTATAATCAACCAAAATCTTTATATTTACAATTAAAAACAAGGTTATCCATTGAAAACTGACCCAAAATAATTATATTTAAGTTTTTGGGAAAAAGACTTTTCCACTATATTGAATCCAAAATGGCGGTCATTTCAATAATTTAATGTTACTTAAATGTAAAATTTAATTTAGGACAACCATTAAGATCTAAAACAATGTACATTTTTATGAAAAAATAAATTGTTATAAGAATTATCATTTTCACCAATAGTTAAATTTTAACCCTCCCCCTCACCTCCCAGACATGGGTTTGAAATGGCTACCATCACTTTTCTGATTCTATACTTCATATGGAACAAAATGAAACCACTCCCAATAGTATATAAAAAAATTACACATGGGATCAAAAAAGTTATCATTAGAAAACCCACTACAGAGCATCGTTTTTTCCGCACAACAGCAGTTTAACATTATAACTCATTCTGTAGAAGAGCGCAGACCACATCCAACTGTCTATGGACCGATGGTATCACCCAATTTTTGTACTTGGAGGATGTCAACTAGTATAGCATTGGACAATGAAAAGCTCGTCCATGAGCCACACCCATACTTAATGACAATGAGGGAGACAAAGGATGACATGATAAAATAAAAGTTTTGGACCTCGGAACAGTTTGATTTATGATAAATATTAGCCTGTAGGAAAATTTTTTTTTTACGAAACTGTCATCACGTGTCCAAGGTGTCAAACTCAACTTTCTTCAACCTTGCCAATGTGTCAAAATCAACTTTCACCCACGTCAGTAAACTCACAAAATATCTCAAAGCACACAAAAATGTAAAATCAGTCAATTTAATAAGTAAATATTCAAATTAATCAAATAATACAGATAAGTCAAAAGAGTCAAATAGTCAAAACGGACAAATAATTCCAATTAGTTAAATAGGTCAAATTAGTCAAATTAATAAGAACTTTCAAAACATTCATTAGTCAAAATAGTAGAATTAGTCAAAATATTCAAGAATAAAATTTAATCAAAACAGATTAAAGTCAAATGAGTTGAACTAGTCAAATTAATCGAACTATCCGAAACAATAAAGGGATATGAAACAGTCAAATTAGTCACATCACTCGTCAACTGTCTAAGTGTCAAAATATAATTTCAGGAATTTCACAGCATATGACATAAGTGCCAAATAGACTATTTCAACCTTGACGTAAACTGACCTGGAGGAGTTTAAACAGACCAAGCCATTGTTAAGAATGATGATGTAATTTGACAAAATATACTTTAAAAAATTTAATAGCATCTGTCATATGATCGAAAATCAATTATGACATAAGTGTAAATGGTAGTACACGCATCAAGCTTGTGATCGACGGCTTCAAAAGAGCTACTTTTAAATTGCTTATCCATACAAAATTTGGGTAGTACATAGTACAGTAATTAACAAAAGAAAGAAGAATAAAGTTATCTTTCATATGAAAAAACTAAATTGAAATCAGATGACAGGGAACCGAGATGGTGGTGGCCCTCTTAGGTGGGCTGGCTAGGGTCGACCTGCAACCTCTAAGATGTATCTCTCCCCACCAAGCAAACTCACTTGAGTCAGTATTACGCAAAGACCTCCTTCCAAGATGGTCTTATTCCAGATGAAGCCAAAATTTTCCTTCCTCACAGAAGAGTATGTAAAATATCTAAAACCGTTAGTACTCACCATGTCTAGCTAGTACGCGGCTATTTTAATTAGTACTGTGAAGAGCATCAAGATCGTTAAAAAAAACCTACCAACCATGAGAGTGGACGCAGCTACTACGTCATGAGCCTCAAAGCTAATACTAAGATTGACGTTTCCTTTCTGTATTGAACGGGAAATACAGTGTATGGGTGCCAAACCATTTCTCGCTGATCTCTGACGAGCAGTTGGGGAACATAGACAAAGCCAATTTAGCACTGGTGTAAAATGGCTTCTTCCGGAATAGTAAAACAGACAAATTATCATTTAAGGGTGAGTAACAATTGTAGAATAATTAATGATTTCTTGTAGGTTAACTATTGTGTTCCTGTAGACTAATTATGATGAATCCTGTGGACTTTATGGATGAGATCCTCGAGTTTGTAGGGACGTCAATTCAGAAATGGACTGTGATCGTATTTTGATGCCTGCTTTAGACAATTTTAGCGGAGCGCAGCAACATGTTAGCACCACCCGCAAAATGACCTCAACTTGCGTCTCCTATAACTGTAAACCGTCAAACAAAAGGTGTGCGGTGTTAACAGACGAGATTTTTCACACAAGCGTTAATTATCAAACATAGAGAAAAACCATTAATAACTATGAGCATACCTTTACGAATTGTGGATGATAATACCTGAAATGATCAGATGATAGCTGGGGTACCCCAATCTTGTTTATTGAGCCTTTATTAGTTATTTTACACGAGTGAGTTTCATGGCTGTTTACCCCGAGAACTAAAAGGACGCTTTGATCACAGTTTTACCCATTATGCTAAGAAAAGCGTGGGATGAGTGAGCCTAGAGCCATTAGGGGAAAAGGGTTAATGCTGTGCTGACACCTAGTGCTAATGAATATAATTAACTAAACAAAGAATAGAGCACAGTTGGCTCAGTAGATATATTCATACTAAACATACCACCCCCCCCCTTGGACTACTAGTTCAATGAATGAATAGAACAAAAGATACAACCATCAAGAAAGAAACAAAAATACAAGATAAACCAATTAAAGAGACCAAAAAAAGGCAAAAAAACAAAGAGATAGCTTAAAAAGAACGTGATAATAACAATATACAACCCTAGTTGATTAAGAGAGGAAACACTTTGACGACAGGCCTTGAAAGTGTTCCCTTTTGGGTGCGCAGATGTACAACTCGTACAATGCCATCTTTTCCAGGAGAGGTCGAAGTGGCACGTCCAAGACGTCAAGACAGAGGTGGTGTGTTGGATTCACGAATGAGGACGAGATCTGCTTGTAGGTTAGTTTTTTGCGTTGTCCAGTTTGAGCGTTGCTGAAGGGTGTGTAAATACTCCTTATGCCATCTTATCCAGAAGTGTTGAGAGAGTGATTTGACTAAATTCCATCTTTTCAATCGGTTGAATGGTATGTCAGAAACATCGGTTTCAGGTACGGTAATGAGAGAAGAGACGATCAAGAAGTGTCCCAGAGTTAGAACATCTAGTTCACATGGGTTGGTGGATAGAGGGACTAGCAGTCTAGAGCTCAACATAGCTTCCACTTTAGTCGCCAACGTTATGAACTCTTCTAAGGTCAATATCTGATCTCCAATTACTCTTGAGAAGTGATATTTTGAGCTTTTGATCGCAGATTCACAAAGTACTCCCTGATGTGTTGCGGCTGGAGGGTGGAAGTGAAACTTGATGGCGTGTTGTGATGCAAACTGTTGAAAGTGTTGTTGAGTGCGGTCTTGAGCTAGATGATCATTAATAGCTTTCTTCAACTGATGAGAGACCCCTATGAAGTTTGTCCCACAATCTGAATATAGGTATGAACAGAGCACTCTTTTTGAGACAAAGAGGATGAGGGCAGTGATTAATGGATCCGAGGTAAGTTCTGTGACGACTTCGAGGTGAACTGCTTTAGTTGAGAAGCAGAAAACAAGCAGAGATAGACTGGAGGCGTCTGAGAGTGTGTGACTTTACTGAGAATGGACCTCTATAATCCATTCCAGATTTGAGAAATGGACTTGACGTTCTGGTAGATCACCCATCATTGGAGTTATGATCTCTGGTTTGTGGCGAAAGCAACATATACATTTGAAAATTCGAAGTATAACTGTGCTGCAAACAGAGATGATCCAGAATTGTTGAGACAAAATAGACTGCAGCAGTTGAGGTCCAGCATGGAGATACTTGAGATGATGGTGATCGATGATCAGGTTGACAATATTATGTGATTTTGATAACACGATAGGGTGTTTAGCTTCGTGAGCTAAATTTGAGTGACTAATTAGTCAGCTTACTCTCAATATTCCCTGGTTGTCCAGGAACGGAGATAAGCGTTGAAGTTTCTTGCTGCATGGTTTCTTAGCCTTGATGAGTTCTATTTCGGCGGTGAAGGATTCAGCTTGGATAACTTGGCAGATGCGTCGAATGGCATCAGTGAATTCTTGAGGGTTGAGGGGTCCTGTTTGGCGATCTTTTGATGTGCAGTGTTTAAGGAAGTGAAGTAAAAAAAAAAGCCATTGTGTTGACAAGTTTTGTCCACGACGAGTATTTGAGCAGTAATGTTTGAATCGAATCAGCAGAAGGATTAACAATGATAACATTTAAGGGTGAGGGTTTGACGTAGGGCAATGCCGCTTCGACCACAGGAGTGAATAGAGAAAGAGGCCACTGTTCAGGTGGAAAAGAGCCATGGAGGACCAGACCACCACAGGGCATGATTGTTGAGATCTGTAGGGGATAAACTTCGAGAGGCACAGTACACAGGGCTATGGGGAGAAGCGATATTCATCCAAGTGTGAGGAGGTAGACATTCTTGGATTTGTGCCATACGATTGGCCACATACACATTGAGCTAATATGGTGGTGTATGAATCCACGAGAGGACAATAGTTGAGTCTGACCAAGCAGTTCTAGAGTCAATGTTGCAATGTGATGATAAGAGGTCAGTGCAATAGTACATAATTTTGGCAAGTAAGTGAGCGGAGCAGAGTTCCAAGTGAGGTATGTATATTCTTTTGAGGGGAGATATACATGATTTGGCGATTAGGAGACTAAGTGACACTTTGTTGTCGGGGTCAAGACATCCGAGGTAGAGACAACATCCATACCCTGCCTCACTGGCATCACAGAACCCATGGAGTTGGATGTTGGTACCAGACGCAAGATAAAAATAGCGTTGTATGCTAATGGCTCCTAAAACGGGAATATTCTTAAAAAATCATTCCCAGTTTTTAGCAATGTCAGAAGGCAATGGTTCATCCCACTGTAGGCCTAATGTACATAACAGCTGGATTAAAAACTTCGCCCAGGACATGACATGAATTAACCAACCGCAAGGATCATAGATTTTAGACACAATTGAGAGAACGATACGCTTTGTAGGCTTGTGGGCGTCTCCTGTCACTCGCATGCGATAGAAGAAGTTGTCAGAGTCAGGTGTTCACTGGAGCTCAAGAATGCTGAGCAATGGTTGTTCTGGTGTCCGACAATAGAGATGGGTTTCTCTATGGTCCTGTGACACTGAATCAATAAGTTGAGACGTATTACTTGACCATTTTCGTACTTCCAAGCCTCCTAATTTTCCCAGCTTGGTAAGTTCATCTTGGTGAAGAAGCGCATCTTCTATAGTGTCTTCTCCTCAAACTGCATCATTTACAAAAATTTGTGTTCGCAAGACTTAGGATGCACGTGGGTAGTTGTGTCCCTCATCCTTCCCTAACTGGCGGAGAGCTCTTAGGGCAGGATGCGGAGATGAGTTAATTCCATACGTGACAGTGCTAAGTTGTTAGACAGTAAGATGTACTGTGGGACTGTCACGCCAGTAAATCAATTGGTACGTTTGATCATCAGGTTGTATCAAGATCTGTCGGTACATCTGTCTAATATCACATGATAAGACTGTGGGGTGGCGACGGAAGTGAGTGATCACATCACAAATATCATTTTGAAGTTTGGGCCCAGGTAATAAAACCTGATTTAACGAAACTGAGTTGGAGGTGCGGGCGCTGGCATCGAAAACGACCCGTAGCTTAGTTGTAGACGAGGTTGATTTTATG
>CABFWB010006616.1:0-17866 GCA_902151455.1 Timema bartmani
TCCTCGTAGAGGCAAAAATCAAATAAGGTTCTGAACTGATTCACTACATGTTTGAAATACATTTAAAATCTTAAAGATAATTTTTTTTATTACAAATGTATACATGAAAATGTAATTTTTAAATGTAATAATAATGATTTGATATTTTATAAAGTATTTTGGCGTTCATATTGTAGTCTTTACAAGATCAATTATAGTAAATCATTATGCCAAATGCAAAATATCCGCTACTTAAAATTAATAGTTTTGTGATACTTACCGGTATTTATCTAATTCCTTTAATTAAAACATCAATGTGATCAAATTAAAAAGATAAAAAAATGTAATATATAAGTTTATATATTTTTGAAACTATATGACAGCCGGAATCTGTTATTTGAAGCCAACAGTTCACTTTCTGGTAAAAGTCCCGAGACTTCAACGCCCTTAACGCTTTTCATATTTTACAATATTATTTTTACTTTTTCTAACATTGACGAAAATAAAAATCCTCTATAAATTCTTTCATTTACAATGATTTGATTGATTTTATCTTATGCTGCCCTCTGTTATTTATGAGCTGTACTAAGCATAAATCAAAGTTTGTCGCTTGTTATGCCATCTAGCTAGCATCTGACAAACTAAAGCAATCTAAAACGTTTCCGCTTTACTTATTCTTTATGAGCATAATAATTAAAACTTAAAGTCGTCTACTTAGAGATACAATTCAGGATTTTCATTTTAGGCTATTTGCATGTAAAGTGTTGGAAGAGAGTCTCTTCCAAGGAGATACATTTCAGCTCCCCCGATTAAAATCCCTGTAATAAACATAGGTACTAAGGGGACTACAAAATTGCTTTTCATCTTTTGACATGTTGAGTTAATTTTAACGACAACTTTTTAAATTAGGTGCTTCTATTTCTTGTGAAACCAAAAGAGTATCCAGAAGAGATTTAAACTTGGACCCATCAGTAAACGGCAATGGGTTAAATGTTATATGAATAATACCTCTGACCAGCGGCCTCCAAATATGCAACTATTTTGGTTAAATATTATTTTATCTGGGTCTTTCGAGTCAAACATAGAAAAATATTAATAGAGAGATGTATGTTTTTAGCTGAATACATGATTTATTAACAAATATTATTAAATGAACTCATACAATGTAGGCTATTTATTTCATAATATAAATTATACTGTATTCGTATGCAATCTCATCAGCTGTACTTATATAGGCTCAGTCGCCTACTTTAATAATATATAAGGACATCTCAGGGTATTATATGACTAAATATAGCATAAAGAACTGCCACACAAAGATAAATGTCTCTGGTTCGATTCCCTTGTCCTTATTATAACTTTTTGAAATTGAATGTACTTTTAATTATAATAATTGGGGCCTACGCTTACACACACTTAAACATAATAATTCGTTTCCAACGACATCTGATAGGACGGATAAAATTATTAATACTAATAAGGCATAACCTACCACAGAAATACATATACATTTTAACTATTTTAATAACCTAGCTACTCTAATATTTACAAAATTAGCACGACTACATAAAACTCCCCCAACTATTAGAGCGCTATCTCTAGTTTGTCCTTAAACTATGCGTCCTTTGGGGGTGGGTCTCTGTGGCTCACTCGGTAGTTTTTTGGTCACCAGCTGATAACACGTTACAAGTTTATTTGGTATGTCCCAAATGGTTTTTAATCCTATAACCTATTAATATTTCTCAACATCTGAGACGTACCAAACCCATATCTCAGCGTACAACTGATATTGGTGCAATGTTCCCCCAATAAAAGAAGACTGTGAATGAAGTTTAGACATAGCAAACAATTTATTAGAAAAACAAAATGTCTCCGAGATAAGGGAGATACATTTTCCTAAATGTTGTAGATTACCTGACTCACATTTAAACCTAGTATATCAGCTGCCTCAAAGACTGAATCGATTGAATTTATTTAAGTACTCATACTCACTAGGACATTGAAGGACCTACACTAAATTCCTCCGCAAATTATCCCTAGCTCTAGCAGGCATTAAAAAATCCCAAATATTGCGCTTTTTACAACTCCGGGACAAACCCTGATATAAAACTACATTAAATAGTTGAGTAAGATATTCAGAAGTTTTCACCAAGTATAGGGCAAGTAACTCTTATTTGAAACCCAACCCTAAACAAAAAGATTTATTAATTTCCAGCAAAAATGTGAAGAGAGCTGTCAGCTGTAATCTTTTTTCCATCACATATGCGCACGTGGCTCAAAAATTCTTTTAACAATTTAATTGGAGTTTTTTTTTTGGCTTACCAGCCCAACTCGATGGTCTACCTGTGCTATATTAGCCTGGCTGTGTAGGTCCCCCACCCACATTGATCCAGTGTCATCAGACATCGACATAGCCTCTGACCGATGCATAGAAAGTAGGGCTCGTAGCTTACTCACCAAGACATCGGGGGAAAACCGAAGGCCTCTCCAGTGTATTTTTGCGATCAAGTTCTGCTTGGGCAAAAGGTAAACCTGAGACTTGGTCTCAATTTGGGCCGCAATAGCCCCTTGTTACCCTGCAGCATCCTCGTCCATTGTCAGGGGCTCAAACAATATGAAAACACACAGTTAAACACTATTTAATATAGTATATTCAAAGCTACAGCATACACAGAACAGTAAAGCAGATTGGCGCAGCTTGTAACCTATTACTACAAGCTCGGTTAGTGTTATTATATTAACAATATATGTAAAATTAAAAGTTAGTAATCAGAATGAACATATTGCATTTAAAATAAAATATGGCTTTATTTAGTGAAAGAAAATCAGTATATAGGGTGTGACCTTGACACCAAACACTAACGTCACCTCCTGATAACAGTTGAAAATGTTAACTAATATCCTCTGGAAAAGGAAAAACACAACTGTTTTAAACGTGCCTAAGAAGTAAGTACAGGTCGTTACTTTGATGCAGACATACATGATGTTAAGTTTTTTTTTTTTCATATTTTCTATCTAACATAAAATTAAGGTTATAAACAACTCAATATATTGTTAAGTACTTATTTAAGAAAGTGTAGTTACATTCGCGTGGGTAAAGGAGAGGAAAATAATTAGTTTTAATTGACCTATGAAAACCATCTTCAGTTTGATATGATAGAACTAAAACGCCAACTACACATTGCAAATGATTGTATACAGTATATATATTTAAAGCTGGTTGGAATAATAATGATAGTAATAATAATAATAATAATAATAATAATAATAATAATAATAATTCATTAAATTATCGGCCTCCTAAATCTGAACAGGATATAATTTGTAATCATTCACCAAAAATGTCAAACTTTAAATTAATAAGACGTCGTCAAGAGGTCGGCACACAAATTTAACTTGTGATCCAAAGATGCTAAGAAAACACAAAGCCAAGTGGCTGTAAGTTTAACTATCTAAAGCTTTAAAGTTCAATGATAGAATATTAACTTGTTACTGGCCCTTCTTTTCATCTGGGGGCGGCTGACAAATCAAAAGATAAATGCAATATTATATAGTATTTAGCGCCTTCAGGTAGTCTCAAGCCTAACTACACGCAACGTAAATCAGGTACATTTATCAAAGCAATGGCTACAGAGGAATCTTGCCATCTTGCAGCCCTATCTCAAATTAACAGACGATAGACTTTAAACTGTAGCAACAAAATTAAATAATCCACTAACAAATAACAAGATAAATAATACTCTACATGATACTAAAATAAGTGGAGCCGGCTAACGAGGCTATATATTAACAAACGACCAAACTGTCGATACCAAAAGGTTTTGAAAAACATCCGTGAGGTGGGTATGCAGAAATTAAGTGAAAACACATGGCCCAAATGTCCCCAAAAGAAATCATAATATCAAAGTTGAAAATAAGGTTTTACTCTAACCATGCAAAGATTTAAACTTTTACAAAGTCCATATAACGTGAAATCCATGACAAAATTAATAAGTTTAATATTTATAGATACTAAAACGACAATTTTGAAAATGCTAAATTTAATTTAAGCCGAAAGGTAATTTAGAGTATGAAGATATTAATCAACTTATAACAACATCGCTCACCTATGAAGCCAGTATTGCAATATGTGCCAACATTACAGAATCCTATCATTATATAGTCCTTGAATCTATCATGTGTTCTCAAGGCACGGGAATAACAGGAGGGGGGAGAGGGGTAAGGGGTAGCATGCTTCTAGAACATCCTGGGTCGTACCACGCCTCTCCAGGCGTATGTGGAAAGAACCAGACTAAGAGCTTGCTGAACACAACCGATAGAGCGCAGTGAACGCTCATGCATATCGCTCTTTTTTTTCTGGGCGCGGCTTGATACTCACGACGGGTAATGAATCATGGGCCTCGATTCAGTCAGGTTTCAGACAGTGCCGGGAAGTGTTGTAGAGCCATGGTCTTGCTGAGACTAGTCAACTGGGGCCAGGGTGGTGAGTGATGTAACACAAAATGAGGATCAACATGAAAATCAACCGGGTTATTCCCTACGACCTAGAACATCTATCAAACGTCCGGTGCGATACAACGCTTTGTTAGTGGAAGTGGAGGAGCCATGATCTTATTCTGAGGCAATGCAGAGCAATGAGGCTGATAAATGGAAAGTAGCCATTGACGATGATTTGAAATCGTTAAAAAACACTTTGGAACTTATTCCTAAAAAAACCACTAACATGAAAACCGTTGGATCAAAATGGTTTTTCAAAATAAAGAAGACATCTAAAGCTCAAATTTCAAGATACAAGGCGAGACTCTGTGCTAAAGGGTTTATACAAACAAAAGGAGTGGATAGTGAAGATATTCTTTCTTCAACTACCAGGTATGACTCAATCAGAGTTTTACTTGCTACATTACAAAATAAAACAATTTGACGTAAAAACTGCATTTCTGTACGGATATTTAAAAGAGGATATCTTCATGATGCCACCTGAAGGAACTAAAATAGATCCACATTTAATTGCAAGCTGAAAACATCACTTTATGGTTTAAAACAGTCATCTCGATGCTGGGATGAAAAATTTAACAATTTTATGTTTAGTATTGGATTTGAACAAAGTCAAGCAGACAATTATGTTTATAAATTAACTCAAAATGGAATTACAGTAATCTTGATCATCTACGTCAACAATGGACTCATTATGTCATCAGATGAAGAGATTTTAAAAGAAATTCGCCATGAGATGAGCAAGAATTTTGAAATTGTCACCTGTGCCCCAGAAAACTTTGTAGGCATGTAAATTGACTACGACGAGTACAATGGATTTCTTCGCATTCATCAAACCATTTAATCAAGAAACTCTTAGAGAGATTTGGTCTGGACAACGCCAAACTAGTCTGCATACCAGCAAATCCCCATGTATCACTCAATGCTGAAACAGATCATAAGAGAGAAAATGAGAAGATCCCATGCCGCGAAGCCATTTGATCTATAACCGTGTTACAATCGGGGTTATATCACTCACCATCTTGGCCCCAGTTGACTCGTCCCAAGCTATACCTCAGCCCGGCAGCTACACTCGGCACTCTCTAACATCTGACTGAATGGAGGCCCATGGTTCATTCCTTGTCGCTGCAAACAAGCCACGCCCAAGAAAAAAAGAAGAGCGAATTGTGTGAACCCCCGCTGCGCTCTACCGGCCGTGTTTGACAGCCCGCATTCTGGTTATTACTAGTGGCATTCAGGCGGACGTTGATCTTTCCAGCATGTTCTCAATGGATTCTCCCTCTTTCCCCTTCTACCTCCTTTGATTCCATTTTTTGGGAGCGCGTGACCGGTACTCGAGGACTATATAGGGGTAGGATTCCGTGATGTAGTCACTTATTACAATACTGGCTTCATTAAGGTGAGGGATGTTGTTATAGCAGGATAAAAGGATCGTCGTATTCTAAATTCTATTTTGGCTTAATGTATCTATCTATCTTTTCAAAACTACTATTTCGGATTTCTCTAATATTGGATTAATTATAATTGCTCGCTGAGTTTGTTTCAGAATGAGACTCTTAAAGTCATGTTCAACTTAGATATTTACATGGTAAAACCGTATAACCAGCTTTGCAATCTTAATTTCTGCTATAGATATTGGGTCTCTGAGTTTGATGTAATCTCTGTAGGACTATATCCGCTTCACCGACTCGTTTGTTACCTCTTACAACGACGTTTTGGTCGTTTCATAATAGACAGCGTCTTTTGCAATAAACGCTTATTTTAGTATAATGTAGAGTAGGATACACTAACTTGTAACTTGCTGTAAGATTATTCATATTATTGCCACTGTTTAAAGTTCATCCTCTGATAGTACGAGATAGGACCGCGAAGCGGTGACACATCCTTCCAGTCTTTTCTTTAATTATTGTTATACTTAACTTATTTAGCATTCATTTAGGCTTGAGCATTCGAGTTAATATTAAAATGTTTGTCTATCCTTTGTTTTGTCTGCCACCTCCTGATGAAAAGAGGGGCCGCTAAATATTGAAATATTTTGTTAATGAACTTTAATGCTTTAAATAATTAATCTCTCTGCTGCTTGGCTCTAGTGTTACCATTGTCATAAAAAAGTCTGTGTGTCTGCCATATGTGGGCGTTGCTTTAATTTAGACTTACACATATTGATATTTAATTATAACTCATGCCTGATTCAGATTTAGGGAGCCGACAATATATTATGAAGAAAAATCTAATCAAATTTCTGTAAGATAAGCGTCTCAAACAAGGTGCCTTTGATTGTTGTAGTATGCTTTTGGAACATACCTTATCCCAATATCCAAACGATAGGAGAACATAGTTACTGTTGTCCTTATGCCAGTATACTGAACCATGGTTAGTAAAGGATAATAGATAGATATATTTTGTAAAGTCAATTTTGTACATAGTTATGGTTTGGAAGGTCATTTTCGTTCCCTTTGTGCTAATAGCTTAGAGCCACCTTTAATGAGCTTTAACAGGCCATATTTATGTCCATGCACATAGTGTTACTGTAGTTTAATGTTGCGACAGATACTGAACAGTCTAGGAAACGAGAGGCTAATAAAGCAACTTTGATTATTGATGGTCATGCCTTTTGAGACAGCACCTAATATAGCGATTTGCTCAGCTCACTAACCTTTGTACTCTAGTCAATTTTGTGATTATTTCGAATGTACAATTTATGGTAATCACCGTACACTACGATTGACTTTAAAATCACCTATCATTATATTATTATGTTGCCTCACCCGTCTCTTCGAGCTGTGTGTTTTGACAGTAAAAATATAAATCTCTTGTTACATCCTCGACTTTTGTTTCTGAGTGGTGATGGGGGGAGCGGGGTTTACAGATCGATCATGTTCGCCGCAATCGTATGTCGTCCTGACATAATGTTCGCTGTATGTGAGTTGATACACATAAATGTTATGGAATTCCTCATTGAAACGCCGTCAAGCGGATCCTTCGTTACTTAAAAGCAACTCCAGGTTTAGAAATTGAGTATAAGCGAGATTCGTGTTCATCAGTTCCCATAGAATATTCAGACTCAGATTTTGTCAATGACTTATATTCGCATCGTTCCACAACTGGTTATGTTTTTGTGATATTAGTACGTCCTATACTTTGGACTAGCCACAGACAGAGGACAGCGTTTCATTATACCACTGAGAGTGAGTATATTGCAGAGTCATGTGCAAGCAGAGAGGCTTCATGGTTTCGTCAACTTCTCACAGACATCGGCGAAACAATCAACGAACACATTAAACTGCTCATAGACAATCAAGGAGCCATTTGCTTAGTGCAGAATCCAGTTTTTCACTAGAGAACAAAACATTTGGATATAAAGTATCATTATATACAGGAAAAGTTAGATGACGGTTATATTGCTGTTGAATTTGTACCCACACAAGACCAATTGACTGACATTTTCACAAAGCCAACTGCACGTGACCATTTTAATAATTTAAAGTTCAAGTTAGGTATGAATAATTGAATGCCAGTTCTTTTTTGTTAGATTTAAAGATAAAAAAGGGGGTGAAGAAGGGGCTCAATTATAGGGAATATTAAAATTTTTGTTTTTGTCATGATAATTTACGCGCCTTATAACCATAAATTATATCCTATTTGATATAGTAATCCTAATCACAGAGGGCAGGACAGTCACGTGAGTTTTATTTTGTTGAGAAGAATGTCTTTGGTATAGATTTTGTTTTGTTTCATCTTTGTAATAAACAAACACTTTTGAGATACATTAAAATATTTATATTCCAAAAAATCATTAAAGCTATTTTTCAAAAATTCAAATTCTACAAAAATCAGGCATTAGTTAACTACTATTAAATGATTTTATATATATATATACAACTATTTATAATACAAACCACTTAACTCCCTTAACATATACCTATTTTGAAACCATATCTAACAATTTTTTTAAAATATTCATATAAAAATAGTCATTATTAAACTACCCATTGCCGGATTCTCCCCTCAAAAACAAGTATACAGCTTTATTTGTGATGTTATAGTCACAAACTCCCAGATATACATTATAAGCTAAAAGTTTTACCCATTTTAAAAATAATTCGAATTTTCAAAAATCCCTCATCAATAAACGACCTTTTATTGATATTTTTTATCGAAGTCCTAGATACAGGGTTATTTTTCATTTCAAACACTCCTAAGATACCCATTTGGAACCAAATCGTTAGGGTCATTAAAAAAAAATATTGCGATCTTTTGGAAAATCAGTCATCAGTAAACTACCGATAAATGAGTTTTTACCCCAAAAACAAGTACACACTGTTATTTGACATGTCAAACACTCCCAAGATACCCATTTGGAACAAAATTTTTAAAACCATTGGTAAAATCTTTGAAGTTTTTGAAAAATCAGTCATCAGTGAACGATCCTACAACGAATTTTTGTCCAAAAACAAATTATATGGTGTAATCTTTCATGTCAAACAAGGCCTAGATATGCATTTTAAACAAAATTCTTAGAACCTTTGTCTAAAAATTTGGAATTCAAAAAAATGACTTATCAGTAAGCTACCCTTAATTGAAGGGCTAAGGTAAAAAAAAACCTTTTTGTGGTATTGTCCTATAAAATTTAGATATAAACTTTGAACGAAAGCCATCTAATCGTTTTGGATTCGTGGCCAGGGACAGCTAGACAGACAGATATGAGGACAGACAGAATTGTAAAATCCACTTTTTTTTGTTCGCGTTCAAATAAAACTCAAAAATTCATCATAATTTCAAGATCAATTTTCTTACGGTCACAATAATTTCGCTTGATATGAAAAAGTAAAAACTAAGCTACACTCAATGTTGAATTGAACCTTGGCATCTGGTTTCAACGTCTAGCTCTCTAGACCAGGGGTCGGCAACATATGGCACGTGTGCCAAGAGTGACACGTGGAACTATTTTGAATGGCACGCTGAGTGATTTGAATAAAGACAATATAAAAACTTTACTTTTAATCGAAACCATTGATGTGAGTAATAATTTTAATAAAAACGTGTTTTGTGTTTCAACGATTCAATTGTTCTGACTTAATTTTCGAAAAATACATTTATTTATAGCTTTTATATTTGTTGTGATTTATCTGATTTACATTAGAATATTTAATAAAAAGTAATTATTTAATGTATTCGATTTTGAAACATGTTATTACATTTACATTTCACAAAATTAACTTAAATTCATTTTAATAGTTGTACTAATTAACAATATAAAAATATAAACGATTTAGATGGCCTTAGGTTGATTGGCACGCTGAGCGACTTTGCAATATCACTTCGGCACAGCAATACTAAAAGGTTGCCGACCCCTAATAATTGATATAGACCCTCATTCAACTTTTACTCAGTTCAGTCAGTAGCGCTTCTTCCAACAGAGCTAGGAGTCCCGACTTCAATTCCCAACTACGCTGACAGTTTAATTACTGGTGAAGTCACTATTTTATCCTTTAGCAGTGATATTCACGGGTGGGGGACTGAGTGTTGAATCTGTTATTAAATTGAGTTAGTAGCGAGCTGTTATAATAAGTTGGTTTGGAAAATATCTACTTATTACTTTTAAAAGAATGGATTAGTTTATTTTACATCCTTAGGCGTTTTTATCAACGTTATAATTCACCCCATGATATTCTCGAGTTTACGAAGGTAATTGTAGCTGTCCAAGTCCAAATAAAACGGTATTCTCTCACCTTTGACTTTTCGCAGCATTGCACGCGTCTACCATTTAACCTTGCCGGAAAATGTCACAAATAATCACAAGTAAAATGCCCAACAGTTCAGTAGTTAAGGAATCAAAATATTCCAGTCAAACACAAAACTATCACGATCACAAAACTAACCTAATCCGGGTTTGATGTTGGACTTCAGGCTTGAGAATCTCTCGATCATAATGTGCTACCAATACTTTTTTTTAACTAGCATCATTGTGCACGCGTTCTAAGCTTCAAAGCTCGTATAATTTGGGTTTCCGGTAGTGGAGAGGTTAGAGTTCGAATCAAGACCAGGTGTGTTGAGGTTGGTTTCCCTAAATGGTTTCCCAATCTTTCTTCATGAAAACGCGGGTATGCTTATTTTAAAACCTACCTTCCTCATTCGTGTCTCATTAGTGTTGTTAAATGTGAACAATAAGGATGGATAGTAGGATGCGGTGCAAAAAAAAAGGAAGAATATTTTAATGTGTATTTCAGCTTAAATCACAAGCAATAATACCCTCCAGTGGCTCCCAAACTTTTTCATGTAGTTGACTCCCTGAAACCAATGGAAACTCACTGTTGACCCCCCTCCCCGCTTCCTCCCGTCACATGAGGTGAAATAAAAAACTTACGAATACATTTCTATTACGCTACGTAACCCATTTCGAATAAATAAAAGAAAAAAATATGTTTTGTCAACCAGTAATGGAAAAAACAAATGTTTAAGCAAATTGGGAATAGCGAATATAAATATATACAAATAAAAAGTAGCTTAAGAATCTATATTTATTTCGTGGACCAACACAGGACACTTCGTGGACCCCAGGTTGGGAACCTCTTCTATATACAGTTAATTTCACCACCTTAAAATAAAAGAGAAAGATGACACACAATTTGAAACAATTTCTACCCAAGTCAGAACTCATACTCAGGATCCTTAGACCAGTAGGAGCTAGGTTTTCAATCCCTAAATTTTTATCCAAATTATTTTTTGTTTGTTTTAACCGTCGCGATGTATTTTGTATCTTGGAATCAGACACAAAACCACCTCGGAAACAACCCAGCAACGTCAGGTGACCAACCAGCCTCGCAAGACAGGTTGGTTATATAACCCTCCCAATCCACATACCTACCTACCAAGGGCCGACTCCCGACAAACCACTGAGTTTTTATGGCCTCACGACTTTCAAGGCACCGACTCCAACGAGAGTAGATATATCGCCGGTAGGACATGTATACAATACTACGGGAGGATAGTTTCGAGAGATCGATAGTATTGCAGACCATGTTTTCAATGAATATCATTTGATCTTGGCACATTTGTTGTTTCGGCGCGGCTTTAAGTCTTCATTGAAAAGAAGGTAGTTGGAAGAAGTGCCCTGGGATTCTTCGCAAGTTTTGTGTATCTACGAGTGGATAAAAATGTGTTCTTGAGTGTTAACTAAATGTAATGTGTCGTTTAACAAACTGTGGGGTATACTTCTGATATTTTAACTTGGTGAACCCCGCAACGTGGTTACGTAAACATTTGCCGCACGTTTGGTGTTTTATCTGTGTTTATTTCTGTAGAATTTTTGTTTTGTCTAATTTAAAATGACAAAAAGTGACGAAATGGAGACTGCGCCTCTTTTGATTTCCAAGGAGCAGAAGCTGCACTCGTCCTATAACGCTGTATCATTTGTAAGTATATCTTTGCCAACACATATGGACGACTTATGTAATCGGTCATCCTGTCTACACGTTTTTTATTTACATCCATTAATGTTTCCAGCCCATGGCTTTGGTCAGTTTTTTATTCAAGCCATATATTTTCCACTACCGGCTTGCTAGGCCTGTCGTAGCTTCATATGTCTTATAATATAACTTAAGACTAGGACAGGCACAACATCCAGTCCCCAGCCATTAATTAATCACTGTGAAAGGGGAACCCACATTTCACCAATGATACATTTTTTGGCAATGCCAGGAATCGAACCCGGGGACCTTAGATTAATAGACAAACATGATACTGACTTGTTTACGCGTATGCTCATATTTTTTCAAAATGTGTACACTCAATAAAAGGCTCATTAACGACTTAATCTTAAAAGAATATATGCACCCGAATTAGAGTGGAAAGAGGTTGGAAACACCACAGTGTGATGTGTTGAAAATATCATCATCCATCTCGCAATAGATTAGACTGTCGATGACAGGTAGATTGTGGTTCGAATTCTGGTCGGGTGTACTGAGGGTGGTTTTTCCTAAATGGTGTTTCACTTTCCCTTCCCACTTCCACTTCCTCTAAATCCAACCCCTCGCATCACTATATCATGAGCTTAATTAGTACGTATGCGTATAACCTGAACAAGTTGTAAGAAGCGGTGCTTGAAAAAAATATAAATAAAATATCATCTGGGGCACCCAACCGGGATCCGAAACCCTAGACTCCTTGTTGATGGTAGTCATTTACAATTCAAGTCCGTATGCAAGGTCACCGCTGCGAGCTTATTTACTCAGTGTTGCCAACTAGATGGACCGCTGATTTAAAACCAGCAGTGGTGGCCACGTGGAATAAACGTCACGCTCGTTTAATCTGGTTAATAGGTGCTGGAGAGCTCGGGGCTGTGACTCCGGACGAGTGCATTAGGGATTCCCCCCCCCCTCCTAAAATTGATTCCAGGTTCATTTCTTTTTATAAACGGGCAGGCTGGGCAATCGCCCAGGTGCGCACGATCTTGGGGGCACCGGCCTAAGTCGAGCAAGGAATCTCTGACAATGTGACGCCCTAAAAGAATTATATTTTGTTAATATGTGCTTTTTCACAGTTGCCGGTTAACCAGTCTAGGACACGGAGGGTCCATAGATGGTGGATAATGGAAGAGTTCTCTTTAAGAGGGTTGGGGGAGTAGTCCCTCCCAAACCAAAACTTGTACAATTAATAATGTAGAATGAGCTGGGTGGTGGGGGAGCGGCGAGTGGTGGGTGATGCGGGGGGTAGGGGGGGCACCTCATTTATAATTTGCCCAGGGCACCACTGACCATAAAAACGGGCCTGATTGATTACTAACTTTCACTTCATGCAAATGTATATGCATATCATATAATCTCTACCTCTACCCCAATAGTGTGATAAAATGCTGGTAGCCCGAATGAGAAGTAGGATGCGGTGCAATCAACCATCTTGTTTAAAGCTAAATTTGGCAATCGCTCCTCTCATCATTCAATGATTGTCGCTAGAAGCAATACCGAGGAAGGCTTTCATGTCAAAACACGAACACTGTACTCAAAACTAAACAAACCTAATCATAGCTTGATCACCTTTTTCAGGCGACTGAGTAAAATACATTGTTGCACTCCCTTTATTCAATTTTTTTTAGTTATTACATTCGGATAAAATGATAAGACACAATCGCAAAAACCACCTCTTATGATTTGATATAGCTTGGAACAAAATTTTCAAAAATAGGATTTCACTAAGCTACAATTAAATGAGTTTTACTCAGGAAAACAAGCACATTATCTTATTAATCACAAAAAACACACTTTATTTACAAATATTAAACTAAACTGTTCAAATATTTTTAACAAATTTAAACTGTTGAAAAATCAGTTATTTGTAAATTTCCCTCAAATTATTTTTAGTGTGTACAAATAAGAACATATTATTATTTATCATGAAAGAAAATTCCTTGATACCAATTTTAAATCAAATCGTTAAAGCCATTTTTAAAATATATCAAATTAAGCAAGATACGGTCATCAGCAATCTACCCTTTAACACATTTCCCCCCCAAATTACAAGGTTTACAGTTTCATTTTAGAGGTTAAACACTCCCCAGAAATAAGTTAAATAAAAAAAAATGCATTAGAACTATATTAGAAATATTTCAATTTAAAAAAAATCGCTCATTGGTAGTTCTACCCAAATACCAAGTGTACAGTACTATTTGTGTACTCAAACACGCTCATGATATCCATTTTAAACAAAATTGTTAAAGACATTTTTAAAATATTTATGACTTAAAAAAAACCACTCATCAGTAAACAAACTACCCTTAATTATTTAAGAGCTAGGGTCAAAATAAAAAATGTCCCGCGTTATAGCATTTAGATTTCCAGTTTGAACAAAAGCCATCGAACTTTTTCGGATATGTGGTGAGGGACAGACAAACAGACATGGAGACAGACAAAATTTAAAATCCACTTCTTTGAGGTTTGGGGTCAGATTAAACTTAAAGTTTCATCAGAATCTCGAGGGTGAAATTTTTCACGATTAATTAATAAATTTACAAATTAACAAATTTTTGAAAGAAAATATTACCTAGTCCAAAAACTGAGTGCACAAACGAATGCAATACATTGACAACGCAATCTTTACCTAAGCACGACCATAATGTGAGTGAAAAGAAGTAATAGGCTATACATTGTTACATAAACATGTTGGAAAAAAGATAATTACAATTCACCAAAGAGCATAAATGAAATAATAGACTCTGGTACAGAAACACATTAAATATTAAGCAACATGGTAGCCCAAAGAGAATCACGGTACTCAAGGTATGTCATCAGAATTTGTTATATTAATGGATCTGTCACTCCTAAATAGACTCTAATTTATCCTTAGATTGTTAGCTTTAATAAAACAACTCTAATGGATCCCTCTTAAGCTAATCTTAAGTTTTAGTGTTTATTTTTATATATTTTTCGTCTTCCTTTACAAAGTTAAGGTTTTCCACCATACCTAGGTGTTTTTTATATTAATTTAGGAGGTTTTAGACCTACCCCCACCCCATTTCACAACACTTAACTTTTAAATTCCAAACTTTCCAACTTTTTTGTTTATGTGGGGTGGTCCTTTTACCAACTTCGCGATTTTAAATTTTCTTTCATGCCCAAAAGAATATTTTCTAATTCTTTTGGAAATACGTCAAGTTATCTCCGCCCCCTTTTTTTAGTTCCAATATTCCCAATTAAAAATTTTAAGAGCTATTTGGCTATCTTGTATGTTTTTTAGCGTGACTACCAAATTCCAACTTATAACAAGATATAAGAGAGTTTTCAATTTAAATTTTATAAATTTTAATCTTCAGGCTTCAATTTAAAAATTTACTATGTTCAGACGTCATTCAGCTATTCGGGAAGCAGGCACGTATCCAGGAATGGAGGCTCGTGGGGCTGAAGTCCCACTCCTGAAATATAAACAAAAATTAAAAATTATTTAAAAAAAATAGTAGCGATAAAAATAGTAGTTAAAATAAATGGTACGGAACTCCGCACGTACTTTCTCGCTCTATTGTTTAAAAATGAAGATATTTACTCAAAACTCGTAACATTTTATGTGAAACGAAATAATACACACTAGCAAAACCAAGCCTAAATTGCGCTATATTTATGTAAAACATTTTTAAGTCCCAGTTTTAAATTTTATAATTTTATTTTTAAAGAATTAATGTCCTCATTTGTATGTTTGGACCGATAAAAAATATCAATATTGGGTCCACAAGGGTCAACACTTCGTATTAAAACTTTGACTTCTGATTAAAATTTTCGACATGTTATTAGGTGTTGCACATCTTCATGTCATAGTATTGCTATTAAATTCCTCATTTATAAATTTTGACCAATAATAAATGTAAATATTGACTATTGAGTCTAAAATGGAGATAGATCATTGCTGTGCAAACATTTCTCCTAAGAGTTTTAAGGAAAAATAACATACTTTTTTTAGATACTTACTTATATTTAATTACTCTATGGCATTGGAGAATTATTGCGTTAAGACTTAAGTAGTATCTCTTTACAACTAAAACTCACAAAATTGTATTAATATATTAGCCAATATCTCAGAAACTGTTGGTTTTATAAAAATATATTTCATATAAAAGTTTTTTAATTTTGATAGTACTACAATTTTGCAATGATAAGTTATTTAGTATCTCAAATAGTTGCGGTGATACGGAAATTTCAACTTCTGTAAAGTACCCTAAAAGTCATTTTCATGGGAAAATAAAAGTAGCCAGTTTATTTATAATTTTAATCAACGCCTAGATACGAATTTAAATAAAAATCATTAGTGCCGATTTTGAGAAGATCGATTTTTTTTTTATCTTTTCGCCCTTTATTAAACTACTCTTAATTTTAAGTTTAAACAGACACATGGACAAACGGCATTGCAAAGTCCACTTTTTAGGGTTTGGGGGGCCATGAGACGTCGACATCCATCAACATTTCAGGTTAGATTTTTTTTACAGTCGCAAAGTTAAAAAATATAAATATTTGCGTATAGCTTGAAAGTTATTGGTTTTATAAAAATATGCTTCGAATAAAATATTTGTATTATAAATAAATCTACATATTTTTAATGATATGTAATTTCATATCTCAAATAGTTTCGGAGATATGATAAAAAATTAAATTTTTTTTTGGAAATTCATACAAAATATTTTTTTTGCACAAATAAATAAAATATTACTTCAGTAGATCTATTTATTTTCTAGACAAAATAATCTCAACAATTATATATAATATGTCATGAACACCGCCAAATTTGACAAGCAATTTTTTCTCTTCATTTTAAAGTTTATGGCCAAATGCAGAAAATTAATCTAAATGTTTCTACTGAAGCCATATTTGATTTATTTGATCCTTAAAGGAATTATTGCAATAAAAAACGAAAAAAATCTCAACTTTTATTCCATCTAGAACTCCCCACGTGTCCTTGAATACCATAATAAGGTCAACAACCAGCCATAACGCCCTCGCTTGTGCAGGAACTGATAATATATATAATTTGTAACGCTTGACTGACAATTTAATTATGGCTACATACTTTATTTTATTTAATGACTTTACAATTTTATCTTTTTATTTTATTCATTATTTTCACCACCAAGATTATATAACTGCTTAATCTAGGAGGTGGATATTAGATAAGTTGTTAAGAGGAAGGGCGGCCGCATTAGCGTGGAGAGAGGATGGAACAATTATGGTATTGATTACAGGTTCTCCCAATTCCCCAGTGCCCCCAATCTAGTTCTAAGCCTTGACCTCTCCATCACCAGTGGTCTAGCCTATTGTGAGACTGATGCCTCAGACCGTGAAATATACAACCTATAAGCTCACTAAGATTATACTAAGATTATACATTTTTGGAAGACGTAAACAATACTATAATTAAGAACAGTCAACATTGACTAAAGCTTGTTATATTAATTATTTGTCATGGAGCTGTAAAAATCGTTATTATAATAAAAAAATGACAGCTTTGAAACAAACACATTAATGTATGTTCTCATGAAATGAATAAATTAGTTAAAAAAAATTGTCAGTTAAGTGTCAATAAATGATGGGCAGACTCTAACAAAACATGCCAGTATTTATATTTTTCACCATGTAATATTAGCTTAATTCATAGAATAAAGCTATAGTTAACAATAGTATTATACTGGTGGTTCATCATCTAAGCGGCCAGATGTGTTGCGTGTCAGTAATTAGTATCAGTTTCTTGAAATACAAATGGATACACATTTTGATGAGTGATTAAATATTCAAATTATATTTCTAAATTTAGGTGACCCCTCTCAATGGTTCCTGATCTATATCTGGGAGTGCTGAGATGGGTGGGGGCAAGGCCGTAGTCAGGGTGGGGGGGTTTCGGGGTTCAACCCCCCCCCCCC
>CABFWB010006616.1:18022-31615 GCA_902151455.1 Timema bartmani
CCCCCCGAAATTTTATGAACAAAATAATATGGCTTTATTTATGGTTCAAACAATATCAAAATTAAGGTACAAGTACAAATTGGGGGGCTGTGTTACCATAAAAAAAGCACTTCAGAGAGCTTCTAGAGGCGTTTAATATTTAGAATTTGTCCTAGCCTTCAGCAGTTATGGAGTTATGGTGCCATAAAAAAAACACTTTAGATAGCTTCTAGAGGCGTTTAGTAATTAGAATTGGTCCTAGCCTTCAGCAGTTATGGTGCAATAAAAAAACACTTTAGAGAGCTTCTAGAGGCGTTTAATATTTAGAATTGGTCCTAGCCTTCAGCAGTTATGGAGTTATGGTGCCATAAAAAAAACACTTTAGAGAGCTTCTAGAGGTGTTTAATAATTAGAATTGGTCCTAGCCTTCAGCAGTTATGGAGTTATGGTGCCATAAAAAACACTTTAGATAGCTTCTAGAGGTGTTTAGTAATTAGAATTTGTCCTAGCCTGCGGTAGTTAGGGGGTAATGTTGCCATATAAAACATTTCAGATAGCTTCTATAACAGTTTTTTATTTAGAATTTTTTCTAGCTTCCGTTAATTGGGGGATGGGCCCACCAAACCCCCCCTGAAATTATTGGCTGGCTATGGCCTTGGTTTCGTAGTCAGACTTAGTACTCCTTAAGTGCTGTGATACACTAAATAGAGGATGACACATACCTAGACCAGAATGGAGTGGGCCAGTTTCGCATATGAAACTGGCCCATTCCATTCAATTTCAGGTAGGTGACGTCTTGATATTTAGTATAGCGCTGCACTTGAGGCGTACTAAATCTGACTATGAAACTGGCCCTTAATGTGGCCCCCTCTGCAGTTCTATTGTTCAATACGGCCCTTATGATAAAACTAGTTCGGCACGTTAGACCAATTGATTACAGAAGAAGGTATAACTTTAGAACTGCTTGCTATTTGTATAGTGGGAGATTGGTTGACTCCCGAGAAGAGACTATAAATACGACCCTTGGAGACTCTCCACACTGGATTGCTCTGTAAAGGAACTCAACCTGAAACTGATACTAACTAGAACACGAACATTGTCCACAGTGGCGGCCTTTAAAGTATAAGAAGGGGCTAGGTTGGGGGATTCAGATGCAGCAGCCCCTAGAGCCATCAAATAATTTGTTGGGGGACTTAGGGGAGGGGGAAGGGAAAAAGTTGCTATCAATTACTAAATCAAACAGATAATGGCGATTAGAGATGAACACGTTCAGGTAAAATTTTCAAATTATTGAATCCCTTGAGAAGGGTTCGATCATAATATTGAAGTAATAATATCTGGTCTATAGCAGACCCGACTGGAAACGCTGCTATTACTTGATAGTTACTAGTTTGATAATGTTTCTGGTGCTAACACCTCTGGACTAGTTTGATAATGTTTCTGGTGCTAACACCTCTGGACTAGTTTGATAATGTTTCTGGTGCTAACACCTCTGGACTAGTTTGATAATGTTTCTGGTGCTAACACCTCTGGACTAGTTTGATAATGTTTCTGGTGCTAAAACCTCTGGACTAGTTTGATAATGTTTCTGGTGCTAACACCTTTGGAAGAAATTTAACTCGGGCTGTCTCAATTGCATTCATTTCGTTTAAATAGCTGGAAGTTTGCCCGTTAAAAAAAATAAAGAATTTCCAAACAGGAAAATTTTACATCTCACTTTGAATGTGTTCAACGTGTATCTACGTTATTAAAAACAAACTATACCTTGTCACTTTTCTCCGAAGCGAACAACTCGTGTGGAAAAGACTTTCAAAGCATCAGAGCGACAGAGGCTATCCCGGAGATTGAGGGGGAACAGGTTTATAGTTATAATAAAAAATAATAAACACATAATTTAAGTATATTATTTTATTTAAAAAGGCCCCCCCTCTCCCAACCCCACATTCCAATGCCTTAGAGGCGACCCTGATCAGAGATATACAGGATGATTCTCTCGCCAGAGACCCTAAACATGAGTCAATATAATCTTTATTTATTTATAGTTCCCGTGGCCTTGCCTTATTGAGGCAATGTGGGCCTTATTACTCCTGAACTAACCGTAACCACAAAAAGTCTAACTGGAAATATCCAGTGATTTTGTAAACAAGTTAGCAGACGATGAACTAACTGATGGATAATCTCAAAAAGATGGTCTCACACCTCAAATGTTAACATGAGAGAATTTGAAAGTTTTTTTAAAATATAGAGATAGAATCATCTAAAAAATATCTTTGGCCACTAAAACCTCCAGATTTAACCAGATTGAGGAAACTTTAAAGACAATACTGAAAAGTGTTCCAAAATTTGGAAGCTCGAGTGAATGCCGGAGGGTTCCATTTTTAGCGTCAGTTTTGAGAAGGTTCTGTTTCACACAAATCAAGGTAAGTGTAAGGTAAGTTTCCATAACTATAAATAAGTAAATATTAAATTGACAAACGTTTAGGGCCGCTATCGAGAGAGTCACCCTGTATTTGATTCAGCTAGGGTATTCATCATGAACTTTCTGAACACATTATTGTGATAGCACAGGTCAAACAAACTATCTTAATCTAAGGACTACACGTCTAACAACAAGGGGTGTCCTGGCGGTCTAGGGGTAAGGTGTTAGACTTCTGTGCTGGGGGTCCGGGGTTCAATCCTCGATCCCGGCACAAATTTATCTGATTACCAAACCCTTCCTTCACCTCTGACAAGACGTGTATTAATCACAACTTGTGAATGTGAAGGAATGCCAGGCCTCCACCGTGGTTCGGATCCCACGTTAAACTGTAAGTCCTCCATTTCGTCTCACAAACACCCTACCATTACACATTAGCGCAAGTGCGTACAACCCGAACGGGTAGTAAGACGCGGTGCTAGTAATAATAATAATAATAATAATAATCTAGCAACAAGTATTGCCAACTAGCTAGTTTCCAACTAGCTCTAGCTTTTTTTTTAGATTGAGTCTGACCAGTCAAATGATCACACACTTGCTAGCAGGAGTTCTAGTTTTTATTAAATTATACTTCAGCTTTATTCTAGTGGTAAATGTAAATACTTTATTTCCATTTTTTTTAATCTTGTTTTTGTAACTCTTCCATGCAAATGTGGACAATTTCCTCTAAAATTATACCTTCCACACCCATATCCCATCAGTGTAAATATGTAGGCATTTCGGATGGGTAGTAAGCCGTGGCGCGAAAAAAAAATTATCATTAGAATATATTTTGCCCGTGTTTCAAGTCTTACTACCCCGTCTGTCCATTCCATGTATTTGTACTAATGGAGTAGGGATGAAGAATATATATAATTTAAAGAATTTGTGCCCACATTCACGTGAAGGGAGAGTGGGGAAATCCCCGGCAGAGATTCGAGCATCGACACGAGAACCACCGGTAAAACAGACAAGATGAGATTGACGCCTCCACGAAGGTACCTACCAAGTTTCTTGCTATCAATTAAGTTTTTTTTTTTTTGTTATTTAATTTATCCAAGGTATTTAACGTGCACTTTCTGAACCGATTGATTTTATCAGCGCACTAACCTACAGCTAGAACAGACACAACATCCAGCACCCAGCCATTAATTTATCACTGTGAAAGGGGGGGACTCACATTTCACCAATGATAGATCGAACCCGTGACCTCTATCTCAGACACGCTACCGACTGAGCTAAGGTGTCCAACTATTATTCAGTTTATAGAAAGAAAATGGCAAACCTGGGACTTTCTAATAACACGAGGTTCACGATGCAACTATTAACAAACACGCATGCGCGTATACACGTGAAATACTTCTCTGGAACATTCCGGAAATACAAGCCAGTATCGAAAATAACGAGAACGCAAGAAAACTTGAAAGAAGAAAACTCATCATATTACAATTGGTTAAAAAAATGATAAATGGTTGACAAGAATTGAGCCTGAATATTCTTGCTTAGCGCGCAAATTGCTCCAGTTCGTGTTAACATAGACTCGCCGAGCTAAGTGTCCCGGCTTTGATTCCAGTGGCCGTGTGTTAATGATTCAATTGTGACAATAAGTGGGAACAAGCTGTATTAAAGAGGGTTTGATTTCTTTATGACTCGAGCAGTGAAGCCGATGTGGTAGCAAGTTTGATGGACAGAAGTGATACAGGTATCCTCATAGCAAGTTTGATGGACAGAAGTGATACAGGTATACTCATAATGTCCTAGCCTCCGATAGTTGGGGGTAGTGTTGCCATAAAAAACACTTCAGATAGCTTCTAGAACAGTTTTTTATTTAGAGTTTTTTCTTGCCTCCATCAATTGGGGGATGGTCCCACCAAACCCCCCCTGAAATTATTGGCTGGCTACGGCCTTGGGTGGGGGTGTTCAAAGTCAAGCGCCCGCGGGTACCCTCCACACAAAGGGCGACTTCTTAGCCCCAGTGTTTCTAGAGATAAGTATGGGGTTTGTATAGGGAGGGATAATTTGATATTTTTTTTACAGTGGTATGGATAATTTTAATTATCCTATATGTTAACCGAAATTCTGTGCTATACCCATGCGATATTTCAACTCAATCGGTAAAGTGGTTTTTCAGTTTCGGAGTTTCGTTCAGGGAACTGTTGGAAGTGGCTGAATGTGGGGGTGGGTTCAAAATATAGTGCTTGTGGTTACACCTCACCCAAATGTCAACTCCTTAGCCCCAGTGGTCCAGGAGATACATTCGGGAGCGGGAGGGGGTGGAGAGTCGTGTTGGGGTTTTAGGCTAAGCGGTATAAGTACGTTTAATTAGCCTTGATGTTAACCTAACGTTTGAGCTATGACCATGCGATATTTCACCTCAATCAATGTAGTGGTTTTTGAGTGAAAAGGTAAAATTATATGTGTAGTACATGGCACAATGACAGAGTGATTACTTCATAGTATAGTAGTAGATTTAAAGTTATAGATTAGTTTTTATCTTAGTAGCCTATTATTTTATGGTTACTTATTTTATATTTAATCTTGATTAGACTTAAGAACACCACCACATCACTAGTCTGACACATTATAGAAGTCAACGATCTTTTCAAGAGTGGAAACTCTCCCGCAGTATCAGGGTGTGGCAGCTACGTATCTGGGAAACAAACATCTCTTGCGAGGCTCCTCCAACCCATCATGGATCTGTCATTCGAGCGTAGCCACGCACGTAAAACGCGTTAAGTGGACAGTTTAGGGACCCACGATCCCGTGCCCGCTATCGATCCCTGTCATAACCGGACAGATTGGACGCTCCCACCCCCACCTTGCTCAGATTCCATCAGCGGGAGGAGTTGAATCCTCTTTCCGTGAGTGTTAACTCCTCGGAGGTAAGGCGTCTAGCCTCAAGAATAACCCTTGAAGGGCTTTCGACATAAGTTTCCCAGTGAGGACCTCGTGGAGGTGGCCTGACCAGTTTTCCTTGAAGGTACATTACTAGCTACCAACCGTTTGGTGTGTGATGAATAGGGGGGATAGCCCCCATTCACTCCCACACAAAGACCTCGACAGAGATTTAGCCACCCTTTGGTTAAACCCTCCAGAAGTAGCCTGGGGCTACGATGAGAAGGCACTCTGCCAGGATTATCGGACTAGGAACATCCCGCAGGCACAAACGGGAAGCCTCCTAGCCCGACCGAGTTAGGGCAGTTGTCACGAGGGTGAGCACTTATAGCACCAATGAACTTCCAAACCCGACCCAGCGCTACCCTCTCTTGACGAGACTAATAATTCCTCCACGCAGCTGATAGTACACCTTATTTAAGTCAACGACTCTTCAGGTGGAAATCATCACACCGTGCTGGGTCAGAAGTCATCCTTGGGGAACAAACACCTGTCTCAAGGATACTTCAACCCAACATGACTGTGTCCTTCATTTCGAGGAGTGGAGACGGTGACCTCTGTTTGTCACCAACCCACCAACCCCAGACAGTTGGGAAACCCCCCCACCTTGGTCAAACATTCATCAGTGGGAAGAGTTAGCCCCTCCTTTCACTGAATTGCCGGACACTCACATAAGGTAGTTACGACACAGCCTGGAAATAGCTCCTACTCGTTAGAGCTTTAACCTATGTCAACAATTTAAGGGAGTCACAACTCGGCCTAGGAATCACCATGAAGAGGACTTTAAACCTAGCCACCCCATTTGGGACCTTGCAAGAAGTCAAACTATTAGCTTTAGGAATCACCGTAAAGCAGCTTTAAGCTTAAATTGCCCAGCGTGGACCTAGGAGAGGTGGCCTGAACAGATTTCCCCCTGAAGTTACCAGCTGCCTACACCTTTGCTTGTGGTGCGTTGGGGGAGCCCTATCCTCCCCAGTCACTCCCACATAAACGACCTTTACAGAGATCAAGCCCTCCATCAGAAAAAAAAAACTCTAGACGTTGCTCAGTGGGTGCTACAAAGCGGAGCTCTGTAAGGATTTGCAGACAGGAATCTGCAGACAAGCCAGGAAACCCTTGTCCTGTTCAGGACTGGGCAGTCGACACGAGGGGAAGAGCTAGCCAAAACCATAACCATAACCTCAACTCGGCGCTACCCCTTGTCTTGATGAAACTGTTATCACCAGGACAGTGATCTTAATCTTACTTTAGTTTGAGCAGAAAAGAAGATTTCTTCACCAGTATATATATTTTTTAATCATATAAGAATATAAATTTCTAGGTATGAGTGGAACAATTTCTGAAGAATTGGTTTCTATTTGAGGACGAAGATAATTGGCAAAACGGCAATTCGGGTCCCAAGACTCACATTGCGGCATAAGATTCCATTCTAGCATTGGAAGATACAACATTTACTGCAAGGGTTGGAGGGTCAGGCACATTAAATCAAAAGTTTCGTACAAAGTTTAAACTAAAATAAAAAGTACTCTCAAAATAAGGCAAGAGAATGATTTGTATTTAACTTAGAAGAACTATGAAAAATTAATGTAAGAATGCCCCCCTGATATTACATTTGTATTTTACCAGATTGAGTAATTTTGTAATTTTTTTTAAATAGATAAAATGAAGTCATATGGTTTGAGGGGCTAAGGTGGCGTCCTCCGAGTCTTATCCTTGAATATGCCCTCATTTACTACTATTTGGGCAATCTTTCGTATCAACGACCAACGCACAACGAATAGCCGCGAGTTTAGTCTACCATAATCCTGATACATCAAAGTTTTGAGTTTGTCAAAGCCATTTATTTCAAACGTGTAGCCCTAAAATGAATAGGGCAATATGAATACGGGACTCAGTTTACTTGCCCCTCTTTGTCAGATGACACTCAGCTTACTTGCCCCTCTTTTCCAACGGGACCTAAGTTTATTTGCCCCTCTTTGTTAGCTGGGCTAAGCTTACTTTCCCCTCTTTGTCAGCTGGGCTAAGTTTACTTGCTCCTCTTTGCCAGCTGGGCCTAAATTTACTTACCCCTATTTGTCAGCTGTGACTCGGTTTACTTGCCACTCTTTGCCAGCTGGACCTAAGTTTATTTGCTCCTCTTTGTTAGCTGGGCTTAAGCTTACTTGCCCCTATTTGTCAGCTAGGACTCAGTTTACTTGCTTTTATTTGTCATCTGGGCTTAATTTTATTTGCCCCTATTTGTCAGCTGGGCCTAAGTTTACTTGCCTTTATTTGTCTGGGCCTAAATTTACTTGCCCTTCTTTGTCAGCTGAGACTTAATTTACCCAAATATATGTAAATTGAACAGCTTACCAACTCCAATATTGGATTTGTAACAGTTCATTAACTCACTCTCGTGGATTATAAACTGAAATAGCTTTGTTATTTGCAGCTCTCCGTAATTTTAATCTTTCAGAATATTTTTGTTCTCTGAGTTTTGCTACCTGTCTGGACTATCCATACACACTAAAGGGCTAAGGATAAATAAGAAAAAATTACAGAGGAAATATACCTGTATTTTCGTAGAGTTGGAAACTATATTGAGTAAAACACCCTTAAAACAGGCAGCTGGCCAAGACCTGAACTCCTACCTTCCTGTCACCATCCAAACATTTAGATGAACTTGACGCCTTTGTCCACGTGTCCACCGATGGGAGTAAGAAATTAACGTACAATTTTGACATTTGTATTGAAAAATATTTTGCCAATATAATTGTTTACTGTTACTGACTGAATATCAATTATTAAAACCAGCTTTAAACTAATCAAAGAGGATTTCTTACTTTTTTAAATAATTTTAATATGTGTTTTCGTTTTACGTATTACTTTAATATTAATGCCATATTGTAACGTTACAAGCTGAAATAAATCTTGTCTAGGTTTCTTTTAAATAGTAAAACCATCTGTATATGTTCTCCTTTATTTCGATGTAAAAACAGTGGAAATTGACTTTGCAAAAATTGTATTAAATTCAACATAGTTATACAATTTTTAAAAAATGTATCGCTTGACTAACCATTTATACTAATTCTATTTATTTCAATTTCTTTATGCTTTCTTGGGATACCATTTGATGGTGAGTACCCTTTCAATATATTTTCAATATACTGTATCCAGCTCTGGTGCTCCACTGATTGATTTAAGAAGGAATTTTTTGAAAATTACAAAAGCTACAAAAACAGTTTTCATATATTTAAACGTAAAGCCAAGTGATATGCATTTGTAACCTTTGATAGATAATATTAACTATATAATAATACTAATAATCATAGCTCAGATTTTGATGACATATCATCTTATTTTTGCTACACCACAGACAAAAATCATATGCACAATACATTATTCTGTTCATGATTCTCAGGGGCACTGGAACCATTAGGGGGATTATTTTATGTCCCGGTTAAGGTAGGTTGAGTAAAACAAAAAGGAGAGGGGAAGGCAATGGCTGGGATAACAAAATTCATTTAAAATAAATACAACTATGCTTTAGAGTTTATTTGTTTGAACAAAATTCTATTGAGGGTTTGACAAGATTTTCCAAATAATGTTTGTTTAGGGCTAAGATAGAAAAATGCAATTTGTAAATTTGGGTATCACTGAGCACACAAAATAAAAAGTTAGTGTGGTGAGTATATATATATATATATAGTGCTGATATTATATGCATTCATTATTTTCACCATGTCAACATTATCAACTAATTCTGTGTATACGCTAATAACACACGTATGATTTAAAAGTTATGTTATAGTTATTTGGAGGCATGCTTCTACTCTGTGTGGCATTGAAAATGATATTTCAGCTGTTGCAGATGTAGCAGGAACCACCCACCAATAATGTTTGGAGAATACACAACTCAGGAAAATAGTTTCTTCATTTCAGGGTGCATTTCTTTGAATTTATTTACAAAGTCTTCAACACTGTTTATAGTTTGAATTAATTGTTCGATAAATTCATTTTCTATTTCAAGCTTTGCCTCATCAATTCCAAATTCAGATATAGGCCTAGTATTTAAAATGTGTCCATTCCATGATGCTGGAGCAATCAACAAACTCTTTTCTAGCTAAAAGTATCCTATTTTTCAAATTTATATTGTTCAAACCTTTCATATATTTAATTCATATTGTTATCTAGAAACTTTTAAGTACCTTCTATCTCTACGTACGAAATTTACTAACGTCGAACATACTAACATATTGTGGTGGGGAATTGATTTGATTACTTTCCGAATTCACTTTGATTATCATAATATAGAAATTAATTTTTGAAGATTGGTTCACACTAGTTGCAGTCCTCTTAATTTTTTTCTCAATATTTACAATTATTAACCTTAACTTACACAATTGAGTTCAAAGACTTCGAAATCGGATTTAACGACTATCTTTTAGGTATTAACCAATTTCTATCGTTTTCACACAAAAAACAATGTCACGAAACAGAAAAACTCAAATACGCTACTGTCTATATTAGAGGTGGGGGACATTATTTTTCAATGTAGCCACAAGTGTGGTGAATGAAAAGTGAAATTCGACACCCCATGTAAAAATTGAAAAATAAGATTATGCAATCGAAGATTTAAAAAACACACACTGTTTGATGAAGTTTATTAAAAACAGGTACAGTTTGAATATTACACGAAAATAACGAAATTTGACAATCCTTTTGACCGACAGGTTTCAGACACATTGACTGAATATCTGAACTCAATGCACATACGAAATGTTTCCAACAATTTGCAGGAAATATCTAGTTGCAACCAACACACACCGTCAGGAATTTTTTATTCAACTGTGAGAGCTGGAAAACTCTAATAAACCACATTTTTATATCCAATTCGTCACAATTCTATGGCCAACTCGCCACTTGTGGTGATTGGCCAAAAGTTTGCTCGCCCCAGGTCTATATAATATGGCTATAAACAAATTACGTGGCCTCATAACACAGGCTATACAATACACAAATCAAGAAAATGGTATTTTCTAACATGGACCTTGACCGCGCATGAACTATAGGTGGCGCATCTATCGGTCATGTGGTTAACTAATGTGATTAATCTCAACTTATTGGTGTAAACTGCTCGCCAAATAATTCGTTCACAAAACCTATTATTATTACTTATTTCATTTTTATTTTTCATTACTGTACTTTTAACTTTTATTTAAACTCAACATTCTTTAATAGCTTTTGATATTGTGCTATGATCCGAAAAAATTAAGAAATGTGAATTTGGAAAGAAAGGATTAGTATAATTAATCTTATTTAATGTTACTGGTCAGTGGTCGTGAGAATCATAAGTAAATTGGTAAATCATTTGTCCAGCACCCTTGCCCCATAACTGCCCCCTGTAAGAAAGTGAGGGGGGGGAGGTGTCCTTCCCAGTTCCGGTGGCTAAGATGATTCCTTGAGTGTGAAAACACCTTTTTCGAAGTTATTATTATTATTTTTTTTTCATTTTTGATGTTCAGATAATATTTTCTTGGTTTTCGCAAAGTATATACCGAGTATGTATATTTTCTGACAAGAAAAAACTTATTTCAGAAATATACCCACATAGGTGGCCACACGGTTTGAAAGTAAAAATCATTTAGTCTCATTTGCTAACTATGAAAAGGTTAGAGTTCGACTAAATACCAGCTGTTCTGAGGATAGTTTTCCTAAATAGTTTCCCACTCTCCATCCGCGTAGATGCGGATCCTCTAAATTATATTTTATTCATATGTGAGGCATGTGGAGGCATGAATTCAATCACAACTGGCTACCTTGGTGATATTATTTCCAGCTTTGTGGTTTCAAGTTCTTATTCAAAAAAAGTTGATCAAATCCTTACAAAATACACCATACTCTTCCTGTTCACATGGTGTATCCACTGTAGATTTTCTTTATTTTGTATGAAATGACCAAGATTCTTTATGATAATTAAAATTAGTTCAAACTATTTTGGAAGGATTTAGAACTATCAAATATAATTAATTATATTGCAAATATTATAGTGTGTATTATAAATTATTTTAATTTTTAGCAAAAATAATAATATTAGCTTTTAAATTTAACTATTTTAAATTAATTATTAACAAATATATTATGCCCCATAATGTTACGGGTCTTAATGAAGTAAAGATAATTCTAATAAAATTTTACGATTATTCACATGCAAGAATAATTATTACAATAGAGGCTATGTTATTTTCTTGTCCCTAGCGTTAGTAATTTTACTAAGGCTAAGTCTGGATTCATGCATAGCACGTACCTAATAACGAATAGTGCATATTTTAATGTGCACGATACATATTACTAAAACAGCCGTTTACAAGGATCCTGATTTTTAAAGTTTGATTAAATATGTTGTTTAGTTTTATTTAGAATTTGACTCAACCTCTTTGCTATAGTGGAAGAGTTCTTTAAAAATACTTCTATTAAGGGCTCATTCGAAAAAAACTACGTTAATTAAAGTGTTCATTTTAAATATAGAATTAGCTAGAAGTACCTGTGACATTAGATAGGTTTTAGTATTTCTTTGATTGAGATTGTATTATTGTAGTAAATATTAGGTTAGATCTACTTATCGATATCACATTCTAGAATAATTAATTCCCTTTTATTTTCAATCAAGTTTACACTCTTAGTTTATCTTCCTATGATCATCAATCCGAATATTGGTTTCGAGACGGTGCTTTATTCTGATCTTTTTTTATAGCACCGCATCTTACTACCCATTTGGGTTGTACGCTTATAAATTAATTACGCTAATGGGTTGGGGATGATGAAGGTTAAATATAGGAGGTGTACCCACATTTACGTGGAAAGAGGGAGGGAAATATTTAGGGAAAACCACCCTCAGTACACCCGACCGGGATCTAATCATCTCCCCGTCATCAGCAGTTTAGTCTATTACGAGAGTAGCGTCTTAGACCATGTGGCCACTGAAGGGGGTATATTCTTTCTTCTTCATTTCTTGGTATTTCATATTTATTGACGCTAAAACAAAGAAAATTGGTAAGTAAGGAAAAAATCAAACAAGTAAAGCCAATAAAAGAAAATTTCAAACACGAACATAATACTTTTTCTCTCTGCTATTTAGACTGTTGTTTTAATTGGGTAAAGAAGCCTCTCCTCGTATTCTTATTTGCTGACACGTCTCAAGTCCAAGGGTTGTCTGTCTATGATCTAGTCCATGCATGTATGCATAATGCGTATACATTTAAAGGTAAATACACTTCCCTAGTAGTTCTGTGAACAGAGAATTCAAAGAATGCTAAGTACAGTACATCATGCGAAAAATGATGTCATTTTCTCATCGTTACAAAAGTCTTATGATTTCTTTTGGAGTTTCAAGTTAAAACATTGCAAAAATCTCTCCTTGTATTTTAAGATTATATTTGTTCTTTGTGAACATGATGGAAAAAATATAAATGGCACGGTGCACCGCACAGACTTTCTCCTGCTTTTATCTTAAAATATACATTTACTAGAAACTCGTAAGATTTATGAAACTAGGGCCACTGTTTCAATGTTAGGCTATGTCGAGGTTAAATTATAACCTCAGCTTAACATGTTTATTTCCAGTTTCAATGTCAAGCTATCACATAACCTGCGCTTAAACTTCAGATTTCACTAACTCGAAGAAGGTGTAGAGGTTAGTGAGTAAACCTCAAGTTAATTACCGTAAAAAACAATATGGCCACCAATTTGTAAGCTGACTGTTCAAATATTCCAACATGTGTTGTTGGATTTGATTAAGATAAAGTTTAATGATGCTATTTGATTCAGATTCAGGTATTTATGATATGCTAGTGTTTAGCCAGTGTAAAAATCCTACATTTTGAAAAGAAATAATAACATTTTAGAAAACATTCTAAAATAATCTTTCGTAAGGAGTGTAAATATGTTAAAATAATATAAAGACTTAGATAATGCTTGATAATATAAATGAATTAATGCTAAAATTGAATATAACGAAAATGAAGGTTAATAATTTGAAACATATTTAGTTAAAGTCAAAGCATAAAAAGAATATAATGATATGAGTAAAAATTAAGTAAATAAAATGTTGTCATATAATCGTAATTTCATGAGAATGAAAAAGTTAATGCACACAATAATAGATTAAACAACAGATGTTATTGACCAGAAACAACCTTATAATTAAAAATTAATAAAGTATAAATTGTAGTTGAGTAAAAATTAATTTAATTAAAGTCAAAACATAAAAAGAACATACATTGATA
>CABFWB010006617.1:8394-18466 GCA_902151455.1 Timema bartmani
TCCCCATCCCCCCCCCCCCCCCCCCCCTTTACATTATAATTAGGACGGGGAGAGAGAGGCTCTATCAGTCTATCGCACTGCAAGTTATAAAGTTTTAGTTTCTGGTTGTTTGGTGTGAAGGGATGTTCAGGGCGGGTCGGGGGGAGGTGGGGGAAGGAAGCTTTCCTTCCTAGGCAACCCGTGACGAGTCAACCGAGCCGAGTTCTTTCCTTCCACAAGAACATGCGATAAATGATAATCCTACTTCTCTCCCCCTTCTTCCCCCACACCTATATATATGTATATATATATATATATCTTCTCATTCCGCCCAAGAAAATGACAATAAAGCAACACAACGTTGCCAGACAGTGTAAAAGCGTATCATATCACTTATATTATTATTAGCACCGCGTCTTATTACCCGTTCGGGTTATACGCACTTACGCTAGTGTGTAATGGGTAGGGTGATTGTGAGATGGAATGTAGGACCTACAGTTTAACGTGGAATCCGAACCACGGTGGAGGCCTGACATTCCACACATTCACAAGTTGTGATTAATACACGTCTTGTCAGAGGTGAAGTAAAGGGTTTGGCAATCAGATAAATCTGTGCCGGGACCGAGGATTGAGCCCCGGATACCCAGCACAGAAGTCTGACAACTTACCCCTAGACCACCAGGTCACACATATCACTTATGTGCCTTATTATTTGTGCGGAAATGTGTGTATTACATTTCTTTAGTTGTTTTTTTTAAAATATATTTTCCAATGAACTTTTCTGAACTGACTGATTATATCAGCACACGCTAATTTCTATGAGCGAGAGCGAAAGTGTCTAGCAATTTTGACGGGAAAGGTATTTTCACATGCCTTCTAGGGTTCTTTTAACATTCCGCAATCGACATGGGACCAACGGCTTTACTTCCCCTCCGAAAGAAGTTGTGCTACGGATTCTAGTCGCTCATGAAAAATCCGTCGATTCCATCTGGGCTTGAACCCACGAACCTCCATCCGCCATAGCTATCATAAGCTCCAAGAAGCAATTCTAGGAATATTATTTAAAAAATTAGCACCGCACCTATAATACCGCTGTTAAAGTTATACGAAAGCGTACTAACTATGCTAATGAGTTATGGATGGGTAAGGTTGGTGATGTGTAGTTTTTAGAACAAGATGGAAGATTTTAGTAAAAAGGTTCTCTTTCTGTCAATATCCTTACTCAGAAATTCTGCGAAATGACCTATCTTTGGTGTTATAGCTCTGACTAGTGTCAAACACACGCCCGCCCAGCTTTGAGCTTTTGTTATATAAGTCAGACTTCCTAGATGGTTTGGGGCTTCCTCCTCCGTACTGAACAGGGACTCAAGCTGTAGCATTTTATAAAAACCACCCTCAGTACACTCGACCGGGATTCGAACCAGTCTCCCTATCATCGGTAGTTTAGTCTAACACGAGATTGACGCTTTAGACCATGCTGCCACCAAAGTAGCTGACTTATAAACTAACTTAACTATAGAGCAGACACAAAACCCAGCCCCTCCAGCCGTTAATATATCAACTATTTCACTAATGATGAATTTTTCGGCCATGCTGGGAATCGAACCCGATACCCTTATTTCAGTGAACAGACACGTTACCGAGTTGACTTAAAGTGTTAAATACAACTGCTAAACGTTTATTACTATAGTAAGGTTAGTTAGTAAGTTAGCCGTAATTGATTTATAGCCCTGCTTTCAGAAAGGTTCAGCTTGAATTCCCAGTTTTGGAGCTAGCACCTTTTTGTTCCCACGGCAGGTCAAAACTTCCGCACCGCGCGGTGTTGCCAGTTGTACGCAGCCACAAAAACTATATAGTATACTCCCTGTTCGCGTCGAGACTTACAGGCAGAAATAGAATCCATACTATAGTTGTACCGCCATTAGAATAACCTTCTCGAAGATATAAAAACTGTCTTAAAAGAATGGTTTTCATATTAATTTGTATTAAAAAGATTACTAAACAGTTTCAATGATATCAATTCCACTCTTTTTATAATGTATAATATAGAAATCTGCACCACGATGCGACTTCTGGTTCAATCTTAACTTAATACATACATATATATATGTCGTGGTTTACTTATACTTATGTGGTGGTAGAGATTTATAAGATATAATTTAGAATGCAGTAATTAAAATTGTGGTACATTTCCTCTAAATTTTACCTCCCTCATCCCTACCCTATCAGTGTAAATATAAATAATATGCGCATAAGTTCAAATTTAACAATAAGTGCGGCCAAAATCTATCATATTTTACTTTTTTTAGAACCACGTCTTACTACCCGTTCGGATTATATGCCTATGTACTAATTACAATAATTACTTTTAGGGATAGAGAAGGTTTAATCTAGAGGAAGTGCACCCCAATTTGCGTGGAAAAACCACCATCAGTGCACCCGACTGAGATCGAACCTCGTCTTCGGCAGTCTAGTCTACCACGAGATTAGCTCGTCGTTAGACCACGCGGCCACCGGAGCGGGTCTCCGATATTTTACTGTTTTACTCGTGTTATTTTATAGGTATTGATTTTCTCTATCAAAAGTGACAACTGCAGATCACATGACTTGACGTATGAGAAAGTGAAAGAAGAAATAATAAATTTTCAAGCTGTCAGATAAGGTTCTTCCAATGAAAATTGATCTGAAGCTGGACGCTATGTCAAAAAACAACAATATATAAAATTTACGAAATAATGATTTGAGGTTTCCCAGTTACTTAAATTTGTTCTTTTTTTTCTATAAAGTTCCTACAGTAAAGTTACAATATCCCCCTCCCCCAACACACTCTCTGCAATATGTAATATCATTATACTATAAAGCCACATGGCTAACTCACTCACTCACTGACATTAATGTTTACCCACTTCCGGATAAGCTAGAAACTTGAAATTTGGCAAACTTATAGCTTATAGCCTATAATAGACGGGAAAATTCCAAAAAGTTAAACATTTTAATTTTTAATCCCCGAAAAAAATCAAAATAGCGGAGCAACTTTAAAGTCGGTGCGGAGCTTTCTTTGGAGGTCCCTTGTGGCTAAACAGTAAGACCTATCAAAAAACAGATTGCACCAGCAGCTAGATTTTTTGATTTTAGGTAAATTTTGTACATTTTCCACACATTTTTTAATTTCCTGACACACTTATGGGACAGCTAGAATCATAAAATTGTAAAATTAAATCAACGTTCAAAACAACGCTGGAATTACATTAGTTTACACTCACTGGGTGGTTTGGGGGCGGAGCCCACAACGAGCAAAGCGAGTATCCTATATAATGACATGCATGGTAAGATCCTCCCTCGGGCATTGCGACGCCAAAAATAAATGAAGAACGACATCGCGCGGGCGATAATGGGAACCACACTCCAGCACTTGTTATATAGTTTTATTTGTCGCCGCTAGATGCAAGCACTGTTTGCCATTGTGACGTATGAAGTAGTGGCTACCACAGAACAGACTACTTTTGTTTATGAGCGAGCGAGTCTTTCCAATCTGTTTATTGTGAATCCCATTTTTAATAACAAATAAAGGGTTCTACGTGCGAAATTAAAATTAATATAAGTTATATCGTCTGAATACACATACTTTAAAAGTTTGTGTGTTTTATATGATTACATAATGGTTTAGATAGTAAATGTGTAGGCTACTTTCTAATTACAAGGCAATACATCTGTTATGAGCATAGGGGCATTATCTAAAAAAAACCTTTTTAAAATAAAGTGAAAACTTTTTATAAAATTCTAGGACACCCTTGAGAAATATTCAACAACTGTTGATATAAATCACCATGTGAAGAAAATTAAATTATTTATGTTTCTACTAAAGCAATATTTAATTTATTTTGCTATAAAAACTGCAAAAACACTTGACCTTTTATCTCGTTTTCTTCATGCCCATTGTTCTTTCTATGACGATTCGACAAAATACAAAATTGTTTGTGTCTGGGAAAACCAGGGAGGGAAAATAAAGGGAATTTCCCCCAAAACCACCAATAAAAATATTATTGACTTTGGGACATATAATGGTAATCTTCAGGACTTTACATAAAAGTAAAATCGAACTGAAGAACTAATCACTCTCAATTCAAACACACGTCATTTCCTCTCCACCCCTTTGGTCACGTGACGACCGCTTGTATTTCGCCATCGAGCCCAAATCATCCTGCTTTAAACATCAGTTACTTAACACCCGCTTTGGTGGCAGAATAGTCTAGAAGTCTGGGCTCTATGGCATCACTATCGTGTTAGACTGGCCTGCTGATGACGGGAAGATCCGGGGTTCATTTCTCGGTCGAGTCTACTTAGGGTGGCTTTTTTCCCTAGATGGTTTCCCACTCTACTTCCACACAAATGCGGGTAAATTATCTCTAAAATACCTCCTCCTTCATCCTTACCCCACTTGAGTTCATTTATTCGTATAGAATGAACATGTTGTAGTCTTAAGACACGGTGTTAACATAAAAAAAGTATTCCTTTATAGTTCAAACTCAGTTGTTTGGAAAAAAAAGGGGGGGAATTATTTCTAAAAGTAGCAATAAAATAATGGCAACCTTGATAGTGCAGAACGAATTGATTTGAAATATTTTCACCTAAGAAACACTCCTAGTTACATTCAGACACGCTAATATACAAAATACAGTATGTTCGTATAAAGATTGCGGCGGCCATTTTTTCCCCATCCCTTTCTTTCGCTCGCAATAGTTATGGACATGTTGAAATTAAACAGTTGTGTGTAGACGATTGGTTCCAAGTCTTTTATCCCGGGGGTATTATTAAACAGGAGGGTCACGCAGCGTTTTACTGGGTAGATATTCCTCATTCCAGCTGTCACGCAAACATCGAGAGGGAAAAAGAACCCCCCCCCCNGATTGGTTAAAACAACCTCGTTCGGCAACTTCCTCCCTTCTCCTCTTTTTTCACTTCAAACACACACACAAATCCTGTCGCCCTCCCCCTCATGATATTTTTTTAAAAAAAAAAAGGTTGCTCGCATGACTGGCTACCTAAAAGAAGAAGAAGAGAGAAAAAAAAAGATGCGAGGCAAAGTTGTTACGCGGCAACGTCGTTTTCCATTGTGTTTCTGAAGTAGGGGAATAGTGGAGATAAATACACAGTCGCGGAGACTCGGCAACACTGCGCACTAGACAAGACCGTATTATTCGTTTGAATTCTACAGCTACTCTTTGATTCTGTACTGTAAAACCTGGGGATAGGTCCTCCCCTCCCCTTTAATCCCCCCCTCTTCACCCACATACTGCACGTCGAAGTGAAGTACAGGGCTTGGAAGGAGACAGAGCAAATAAAAGTGAGGGAAGTAAAAAAATAAAAAATAAAAAAAGAATCACGCAAGAGAGACAAAAGAGAAGGTTCTCATTTAGTTTCTCCCTCGAATGTTAAAAATGGTTTTTGGGAGGGGGCAAGCCAATAAAAATGACTCGTTTGCGAAGAGATAACCACAGGTCGTAGGTTTTTTTTTTCCCTCTCTTCTTACACAACGTCCATTTTTGCCGTCATGATAGTCTCTGGGAAGGGAAAAGGCTCGCCATATTGGATGAACGTGTGACGTGTCAGCCCGCTCGGTAATTATTATCAAGAGAAGCAAAATGACGGATAGAAAAGTATTGTAGAGGTCTGGTTGAAGAAAGGTTTTGATCAGGCGCGTAGCCGTGGGGTGGGGGTGAAATCGGGATATATTCCCTTCCCCCACCCCCCAACGAAATTCCTCCTTCAACAACCATTTCAAGGGAAAAAAGTAAAATGTAGAAAATATGTTTAAATTTGCCACAGGGGATAAAACAAAAATTTATTTCTTATGTAAAATCAAAATCACAGGGTTTATATCTATTTGCCGAAATTTGATTTCACATCCCCCCTCACCCCTAAAAAAAATTCCTGGCTACGCCCCTGTTTTTGATAATACAAACTTACTTGTTTTCCGAGAAACAACGATCAAATATCACTATAGTTGAGTATTTTGTTTGTTTATTTGAATTTATTTGAAGGTGTATTTAACGTGCATTTTCTGAACCGACTGATTAAATGTGCACGCGACTTATAAACTATCTTAACCTACAAGAAACACGACATCCAGCCCCTTGGCCGTTAGTTTATCACTGTGAAAGGGGGAAACCACATCAATGATACATTTCTCGACCATGCCAGGAATCGAATCCGGGACCCTTTATCTCAGTAGTCAGACACACTAACGACTGAGCTAAGGTGTCTGACTAGTTCAGTATTGGTATTATTTTATTGGTTTTTAATACTAACATTAAATGGGACAGTTGCAGATCATTTATGAAGTTTGGATTATCTGAAAGTAGTTTTATTACATTTTGTAACTATCGATATATATTTCTTCCTAATAGAGTCCTACCTTAGCTCAAGTTCGTGGGAGTGAATAACTTTGCAAATCTTTATACAATATACCCCAATTTTTATAGGAAGCCCATAAGTTTCCAGTGTTTAGATAAGAGGTTTCCTATTCAAATCAGGCCGTACAAACACATTTTTATGCTGCCAATATTGAAAACATTTTAATATTTTATAGTTATTTTGACTGATAATATTTATCAACAGTGACAGCTGCAAATCACATTGCTTGACGTATAAATACGTGAAAGTAGATCCAGTAACTTTACTATCTGTTAGATAAGGGATTTCCTATAAAATTGGGACTGTATAATATTTCTAATCCGAGCCAAGTTTTAGCTTTCCAATTTTTTATTTATTTTTTATTTGTAAAATGTAATTTTTAAAAAAAATTATTAAAAGACGTTAAAACAACAAATATAAGCCTTCACATCCTACCAGAGTCCAATAAATCCATGTGGTCCGGGATGAAAGTGAATTAATTAGCCTGAAACCAAACCCCCTTATAGATCCGTAATCTGCCTCACTCTCACAACAGCTTAGACCATGATACCACCGGTGTGGGTTTTACTTTGTAGCTAAAATTGCTTGTTAACTCTCAAATAATATATTTAATTAAGTTTTTTAATGGCCTATTTAAATAAGAAATAAAACATTTTATAAAGTGGTATATATTTAGTGTCGGCCCACATATTATGTTATGTTAATTAACATAACGATATTATATTACTTTGATTCGGTCCTCGAGTTGAGAAATGAACTCTTCATTTTGGCTCGCTTATAAAAATTTAGAGCCCTAGTTCCAATTCAAAAATAGTTTGATCAAAAGTCTCAATATTTTAATCAATAAATCGTTTGTATAAACACACAGACAAAACTGTTTTGTACAGGTTACCAAAAAATAATGGGGGACTACAAAATGATTTGGGTATAATCAAACTAATTTTGTAGTCAACATTAAATCAGTTGTAACCAGTATAAAACAGTTTTTTCTGTGCAAAAGCTTCATTTTGTTCTTTATAGGCCTTTGTCCTGTTCCATTCCAATAGCTTGAAAGACTGTCCTTCCATCTTCATCTCGGTCTTCCAAGTCTTGTCCTCCATGGAGGTCTTTCATCTCTTGCTATGTTGAAACTTCACCTCGGTCTTCCAAGTCTTGTCCTCCCTGGAGGTCTTTCATCTCTTGCTATGTTGAAAAAAGTAGATCCAGTAACTTTACTATCTGTTAGATAAGGGATTTCCTATAAAATTGGGACTGTATAATATTTCTAATCCGAGCCAAGTTTTAGCTTTCCAATTTTTTATTTATTTTTTATTTGTAAAATGTAATTTTTAAAAAAAATTATTAAAAGACGTTAAAACAACAAATATAAGCCTTCACATCCTACCAGAGTCCAATAAATCCATGTGGTCCGGGATGAAAGTGAATTAATTAGCCTGAAACCAAACCCCCTTATAGATCCGTAATCTGCCTCACTCTCACAACAGCTTAGACCATGATACCACCGGTGTGGGTTTTACTTTGTAGCTAAAATTGCTTGTTAACTCTCAAATAATATATTTAATTAAGTTTTTTAATGGCCTATTTAAATAAGAAATAAAACATTTTATAAAGTGGTATATATTTAGTGTCGGCCCACATATTATGTTATGTTAATTAACATAACGATATTATATTACTTTGATTCGGTCCTCGAGTTGAGAAATGAACTCTTCATTTTGGCTCGCTTATAAAAATTTAGAGCCCTAGTTCCAATTCAAAAATAGTTTGATCAAAAGTCTCAATATTTTAATCAATAAATCGTTTGTATAAACACACAGACAAAACTGTTTTGTACAGGTTACCAAAAAATAATGGGGGACTACAAAATGATTTGGGTATAATCAAACTAATTTTGTAGTCAACATTAAATCAGTTGTAACCAGTATAAAACAGTTTTTTCTGTGCAAAAGCTTCATTTTGTTCTTTATAGGCCTTTGTCCTGTTCCATTCCAATAGCTTGAAAGACTGTCCTTCCATCTTCATCTCGGTCTTCCAAGTCTTGTCCTCCATGGAGGTCTTTCATCTCTTGCTATGTTGAAACTTCACCTCGGTCTTCCAAGTCTTGTCCTCCCTGGAGGTCTTTCATCTCTTGCTATGTTGAAACTTCACCCCGGTCTTCCAGGTCTTGTCCTCCCTGGAGGTCTTTCGTCTCTTGCTATTTTGACAATAATTCTGTCTTCTTGCATCCTGTCAATATGTTGATTTCATTCTCTCCTATGTAATGGGGTTGATTTGACAAGATTCTCTCATGTTCTCATTTCTTTCTCTGTCTACTAGAGATTTATTAGTGATTTTTCTCAATTCTCGCATCTTTATTACCTCCAGCTGTTTGTTGAGTACGTTTAGTTTCATTTAGTTTCCCCGTGGCATATGCGAGTATTGGTCTTATCACTGGCACGACTTATATATTCTTGCTTCTGAATCTTGTCGTAGATATTTATTGTACCATATTGAGAAATATTGAGAATTAAGGGTCCGAATCCTGGCCGGGTGTAATGAAGGTAATTTTTTACTAAATGGTTTCCTATTCTCCCTCCGCGCAAGGTACTATTTCCTGTAACCTATACCTTCCTCATCCCGACTCACTTTTTGTATTTATCTACAACAGTGGTCGAATGGTCCAACCCGTCACGTTTGTATATTCTGGATTGCCAGTGACTGGGAGACCGGGGTTTGAATCTCTGTGAATGGTTTTCCCCCTATTCTTCAAATGCGAGTATATTTCCTCTAAAATTAGTAATAATAAAGTATGCGTACAGCGCGAAAATCCAATAAGACAAGATGAAAAAATGAAAAGGATAAATTAATGACATTCGATCCTAAATTCATGACTGTTGGGACATCATTATCCTGTTCTCGTCTAAACTCGTTTTCACAACAACGCCCAACTGTAAATAGCCTGTAAGCTTTCTTTCTGAAATACCTTTTTTACTAACAGAACCCTACTCTATTAGTAGGATTCTGGTAGTAAAAAAGGCCTTCCATGTGATTCTTAAAATGAAAATCGGGCTAACGCTAATACACTTTGAATATCACCAATCACCGTTTGAGGAAACTGCAGGTCTTGTGGAGAAACGCTTCATCCTCGCTTTCTCACGCTTAAATGTTGCCAAATTTTCACTCTTTTGGTGACGTCGCAAGGTGCTGTGCTGCGGGTAAGAAGGGACCTAGCTGCTGGCAACATCAATAAACCAACGTTGCAAAACTTAAGGCAAAGATTGACCACACAAAAATAAGAAAATGACAACGTTGTTCCCAATAGGAAACCTCAATTATATCTTAGATGTTCATTGTAGGACTCTTCTCGCATCGACGGCGAATTATAGAGGGTCAAGTGGTCAAATCAAAATCCTCTGCCCCACTTCCCATCTTACATTTTATTGGTTGGTTGGTTAAGAATAAATGAAAGGCGAAGTCTAATAGTATTTCTTCACAAAATATTATCAACATCTTAGCCTCAATACCTCGCCTCACGGTTCCTATTTCTGAAGGACAAACACACCCGTGCTACTAGATCAAAATCCACTCTAAAGATGTATATTCCCATACATATAGTTCAAACATATGCTCGTTCCTTTACTGTCCTGACATCACAGGCTTGGAACGAACTAGATAACTCGTTCCTTTACTGTCCTGACAT
>CABFWB010006617.1:20136-31612 GCA_902151455.1 Timema bartmani
CAGTCTGGCCACCTCTCACTCCAACCAATGTGTTCTATTTTGTATTTTAGTCGCTCGCGCGCTCGCTCAGTCTGGCCACCTCTCACTACAGCCAATGTGTTCTATTTTGTATTTTAGTCGTTCGCGCGCTCGCTCAGTCTGGCCACCTCTCACTCCAACTAATGTGTTCTATTTTATATTTTAGTCGTTCACGCGCTCGCTCACCCAGTCTGGCCGTCCCCAACGAGTGAATCGAACCGGTAAAACCAGGCCCACGACATTGCTTGGTTTGGAACACGTTCAGACATGTCGTATCGTATCTTTCTAACCCCATAGCTTCCTTTGACGCGACTGCGAAATACCGACTAGAACATCTGAAAGTTGGCTTCTTATAAAATCAGGGTTTAATCCGGTATCTAAAGAAATAATAATTTTGGCCATAATGTATCTGTCTTAGTAAAGTAATATTTCTAGACCCCCTCGCTGATAGCCTGATTAAAAGGTTCTAGCAACTTCTTTTGGAGATGAGCTAAATACTTTGCCAAGCTCTAAATTACAATATTTTGTAGCAACTTCTTTTAGAGATGAGCTAAATACTTTGCCAAGCTCTAAATTACAATATTTTGATTACATATTAGTATTTTTGTGATGCAAGTTTTGTTTATTGGTACCATATAAGTAGGGTGACACTAAGTAGTTTTTTTGGGATGATGTACTATTGTCTCATTATATTGTATTGTGTCTCTTGAACACGCATAAGTACTGCTTTTTAACCAATTAATTCCAAAAGTACTTTTTGTAATAAAGAAAAAAATAATCGAATTGAACAGCGCTAACGCAAGAAACATTGCTCTTGAATTGTATTTTATATTTACCTAACGATGACTAAGTTCCTATCTAATATGTGATTTATAAAAAATCCCATGAAAAGGGAACAAAGTAGGCATAAGTTATACACGGATTTTTTTTATAGAGTTCGTTATTAAATGTCTCTCTCTAAGATGTTGATATTACTGAAAATTTGTTCCTCGAGTTATAATAATACGTAGCATTAAAAGCAAAATAACTTTTGTTCTGAAGTATCAGTTTGTGATTAATAACCAACAGCCAATATGTATTTATAATCAATAGTGAAGGTTTATACTTGTTCCTTGAGAATTACGATGAATCTAATGCTATTTTAGGTATTATTTGACTAAATGTTAACTCGATGTTACTTTGAATTAGCAATGAAAAGGGATTTTAAATAAATAATGTTGTGTTTCAACCTTTTTTCCCCCCTCTAAACCTCTGATATATTTGTTTTCCCTGCTTTTTCTAAATAAAAATTTTAAAAAATCTGATCATCTTTCATACAAGTACAAAAATTCTAAGGACATATTATATCTAAGAAAATTCCAACATTTTCATTCATAAAAAAACATATTATTTTCTGATAAAATTCCCTGTTTATTCTATCGACAACCCATACCTTATGTTTTAGATACTTTTCTTTCTCTTTCTATAACCACCAATCCCAAGAAGAATAACAAGATATGGAACTCCCATAGCACTGGATGTGACGATGAGGATTTTATCGCTAAAAGGAGGTCATCAAACCTTCGAAGGGCAAGGAAATGGGCGGGGGAGGGGGGAAACGGGTCGCCCCTTGTCCAAGCAGTCGCCGCTGACCGGCACATAAACACGTCCGGACTCTGTTCATGACACAAAGGAAGGAATATTCTAGTTCTCTTTCTTCGTCCTTCTGAAGAAATGTGATCGCCTCTATGATCTTGTGGTCAGAGTTTCTGGATACAGATCTAAAGGTTCCCCCCGGGTTCGATCCTCATTACTTCCAGATTCTTCTGTGTAGCAGTAGGTCTGGAACGGGGTCAACTCAGCCTCGTGAGGACAAATGAGGAGGTAGGTACTTGAATGAAAAAGTAGCGGCTCCATTCTAGAAAACTATCCATTCGCCAAACCTTATGAGCTACAATACAGTAGCCCCATTGCTTCTTTGGTGCTGACTGACAGTTCACAGCTGACTTCTGACAGTCAACAGTTAGGTATATACCTAAATTTTGACTGTCAGAAGTGACAACTGCTAAAGACATGTTTTTTGCAGATCATATGGTTCGGCGTAGGGATACATAATTTGGTCTGGTGGCTTTTCAAAGCCGTCAGAAGTCAGCTGTGAGCTGTCAGTCAGCACCACAGAAGCTAAAACTGAGGTATACCTTATAATGATTTGTTGTCACTTTTGGCGATCAAAACTTTCACAGCATATAGTTTGTTTTTAATTGTGTTTTTGTTTTAACTGTTTTTACATCATCTTTCAGCTACCACCTCTCCTACGGCGAATGGCAGGGTCGCTCTTAGGGGTGTGCAAACGGTGCGCCCACAGATGCTCCCAAGATTTAGAAGGGCCTCGCACTTGCTTAGGCGACAGAGGGGTGGAGGGAGGACAAGTTGGTGTGGGAAATTTTTGTTTGCGTGCTCGTATAGAAAGTAGGCTCCGCCTCCCTGTATAGGGCATCTGGCAAAAATATTCTCCAAGTATAGAAACAAATAAAAACATAATCATGTGGTGTGATTTATTGCTCTCAGTTTTAGCTCCACTGGTATGCATGTGGTGAATATGTCTGACGATAACATATGATCATCATTATAATTTACTATTTGTAAGGAAAATTATAACACGCAGGTCTGGTGACTTTTAGTTGGTTGGGGAAAGATGGACATTATTTATGGATGGTAGAATAGTAAGAATATGCCGGCGAACTACACAAGGTTGGTCAAGTAGAACTCCAAGTAGCAGAGCTTGGGAGGTGAAGCAACATGGCACCCGGAAACAAAGAGGACAGTTTGAGGATGTGTTTTGTTAAGAGTCACCTGACCTCACTGAACAAGTTGTAATGTATTTATACAGGATGTCCAGTGACCCGGAAAAAGTCGTATCAAATTTCTGGAATTTTTATACATCCACCAACAAAAAAAAACAGCAACTTTTATTTACAATAGTCAACATTGCATATTTCTTCCAGTAGTTAAGTTTTTAACACTCACAGCGAATGTATTTTAACACAGCTGTCCCATATGAACAAAATAATCTAAATTCTCAAAGTCAACATATGATTTTAATGTCGTCATTCCACCCTACTACGTCTTTAGACAAAATTGAGTCATGGTTATGCGCATGTGTGAGAATTTGATTATATCATAGGAAGAATAATCTAAAGAAGAATATGTCTCACAGTAATGACTTTTACTGACGTAATATGATCTGTTTATGTCTCAATATAATCTCACAGAAATATTAATTAGACTGCACCAACTCAATAACTCATCGCTTTAGGCTGAGATTTTTTAACACCTGCATAGTGACACAATTTCAGAAACTGTCCGTGTATAAAGATATTACTAGGCTACATTAAGATGTGATATTGGTAAAATAATGATTAGTACAAAGCTACTGGAAAACTCGGAAACTGGCTCTGGAAAACCTGGAAAAGTCAGGGAATTTTAAAGGATAGTTTTGCTGGACACCAGGTGTTGTATAGATCCAGTGAGAGTGTATCATTTGAATAATTAAAAATTAAAATAAAATAAGTGTCAATTGTGTTCTACTCTTTTGCTTAGATTATTATTATTATCATCATCATCATCATCGCGTCTTACTACCCGTTCGGGTTATTCGCACTTACGCTAATGTGTAATGTAGGGTGATTGCGAGATGAAATGAAGGACCTACAGTTTAACGTGGAATCCGAACCACGGTGGAGGCCTGGCATTCCTCACATTCACAAGTTGTGATTAATACACGTCTTGTCAGAGGTGAAGGAAGGGTTTGGCAATCAGATAAATCTGTGCCGGGACCGAGGATTGAACCCCGAACCCCCAGGACAAAAGTCCGACACCTTACCCCTAGACCGCCAGGGCACCTTTTGCTTAGAGTTAAATAATCATGTGTCTATTAAAAAATACACGTATAAAACATAACGATATTAGGCACATATACTTTAATTTAAATTTAAATAAACTCTCGACGCAACAAACTCAACCCTCTTCTTCCATTTGTGTTTACTGAGCGTAAAAACAATAATTTTGAATAAATAAAGCTGTGAATATGATTATTAACTGATATTAATAGTATTCTAACATTCGAGAAAGCAAACTGGATTGTGTTCGTTGATGTGTGCGGTCTGCTATACATCTTTCCAACAGTCCAACACTTCTTTTCGAACCAATGAACCTCCGCGTACCATTCTCTTCATCACTCAAAATAAAACCGCATCATAAAACAAATGGCAAATACGTAGAAAAACTTAATTTCCCGTTAAATTAAAATCTTTTCGTCCCCCTTTTAAAAGCTACCACTACTTGCACATTATTTCTGAACCGTTAGGCATCTTTTTTTTTTGTCCCCACCCTAACTAAACTTCATCATATGTTCCTTCCGATTAATGTCTTCAATTATTAAACACTTTTACAAGTAAAACAGACACATAGCCGGGGAGGTGGTATTTAAATAAAATTAATCTTTTTTTTTCAAGATAATATTGAGTCATAAATTATCAACATATTATCTATTAATTCTTTAAATCAATCATATCTATATTAAACGTAGGTGACAGTTTTGAGCTATACAGTAGACCTATTTCTAGAATTTGTGTGCTGGCAACAACCGGCTATTTTCATGGCATATGACGTCACCAAACATAATAGGATAGTATGGACCTGTTCAATTAATAAGCGCAAAACAATGTTTTAGTACATCATTAAAGTTATTAATTATTGAATTCTGACCACCATCACCCTCCCCTCTGATTGAGTCTTACTACCCGTTCAGGTTATACGCCTATGTACTAATTACACTAATGTGTTAGGGATTAGGAAAGTTTAATTTAGGGGAAAAGCACCCGCATTTGCGTTAAGAGATAGTGGGAAACCATTTTGGGGAAAAAACCCTTTCAGTGCAGCCAACCAGGATCGAACTTCGATCTCCCCGTCTTCGGCAGTCTATAGTCTATTGCGAGAGTAGCGCGTTAGACCATGCAGCCCACCGAAGCGAGTAACTTTGAAATTGAATTAGTCGATGCTATAAACCAGTGTTTCCTAAACTTTCGCAAGTCACCCTTATCGGTCCATGGAGGGGATAAGAGGGAAATAATGCTATTCATACTTTTATTTTTGTAATAGGGAATTTTAGACGCAATTTTAACGCGTAGGCCTATAACTGTATTTCTTTTGAATGTCAAGTCGTAAGCGTGTTTGTTCTTTTAAGATTTATTTTTATACATTAGACAATTCCAATGCTTTATATTTAGTTTTACCAAATATAATTTTAAGTTTTTACTAAAATCGTTTGCGGTCTTGGAAGGTGTGTGGTGGGGGGGTTAAATGTCCCTCGTGTCTCCTTTCCTTCTTCCGGGAGTCAGGGTGTGGTACTGAAATTAGTCGAATTTATATTTAAACAGATATGGAAAAATGATTTTTTTTTAATGTATACACATCCAGGGACGTGACCATTTTATTTTATTTGGGGTAGTGGGGTAGCTTACTAACTGCGGTAGTTCATGAATTACCGTAACAAGAGACGCACGAATAATTAGAAGGATTTGATTACACTTTCTATTGATAGTATTACTAAGCAAATAATAATTATTTCCGAATAGGTTGACATTAGTGACTTACAGCCAATTTTTGCAATAAAGAACTTTCTGCTAGCTGTAACTAGAGATGTGACCTCATGTGGAGACGGAATATTTTCCCTTTATTTTTTCAGAAAAAATTTCAATTATTATTTCTGTAAAATAATTTCAACTGAACTAATGTAATCCGAGATATAAATATCCCAAATGTCAACGTTTATACTTAAGACTAGTTCCTCCTAAGGGCGTTAACACCAGAAACATCATCTAACGAGCTTTGGTGGCCGGACGGGCTAGTGCGCAATAGACTAGACTGCTGATAACAGGGAGATCAAGGTTCGATCCCGGTCTAGTGCACTGAGGGAGGTTTTTCCTAAACGGGTTACCTATCTCACTCCACGCAAATGCAGGTACACTTCATCTAAATTAAATCTTCCTCATCCCTAACACATTAGCGTAATTAGTACATAGGCGTACAACCCAAACGGGTAGTAAGACGCGGTGCTAAAAAAAAAGGTAGTAAAGAAACAAATTAATGCGAGCCTTTGTAGACTCGTTATGTTCATAAATCATAACGCAATTTTTTATCAGTAAGTTAACTAAAATAATTTTAAGGTTGGCCTGACCTTAATTTTTGCCCCCCCCCCCCCCACACATACACTATATTTTTAAGTATTATAGGCTCTAAGTGCCAGAAATTAAACCCTCCACCTCAAGCCACCACTGCAGAAAATTTTCCTATTCAAAATTTCCCGGAAAATGTTCATCTCTATCTGTCACCACCCCTCCTATTNCACTATATTTTTAAGTATTATAGGCTCTAAGTGCCAGAAATTAAACCCTCCACCTCAAGCCACCACTGCAGAAAATTTTCCTATTCAAAATTTCCCGGAAAATGTTCATCTCTATCTGTCACCACCCCTCCTATTGTAGATGGGGTGTATATAAAAATCCACCAAGCCTACTAGAGGAATAAACAAATACAGAATTAATAATATGTTCGGAAGAGGGTTGCGCGTCTCCCACCCCACCCCCCATCCAACGTATGAAATCAAGTCGATGCCCTCTAGAATTACAATCGTCAGTACCAATACATAAATATAAAAATTATCCTTGTTACATATACAATGGTGGCATGCTCTTGAATACGTTTAGAACTTACTTATACATGCCTTATTGGCCTACATTCTCTTTTAAAAGATATAATCTGTTTGAAAAGTGGCGTGACTTCCTTCACTGGCCTGTAACCCGACCGGCAATTTACAAACAATGTGTCACGTTCTGAATGGTACAGTACAGTGAATTATCAGCTCAGTCAGCCCCACGCATAGGCACCGAGATAATCTTCGAGAATGTTCCGAACGCCTTGTTTATTCATTGGGTCGCTAAATAGACTTATTACTCATAGACTGTTCCATGACTGGCTATTCATCGCTCCCCCATCACGCTGTGCGTGTGGAGACAACGTTTGTCTGCGGCTATGTCGTCACTAGAACCTTAGCAGACTTTAACTACCGTCCAATTTTCATATAAAAGGCCTTATTCGGCAGCTATAAAAAGTTACTAGATACAATTCTACATATTTATACGTCAGGTCATATTATCTGCTTCTATCACTTTTGTAGATATTTATTATAAATACCTATAAAATAAATAAGCCATCAATTTTGGCAGTAAAGAAAATTCGCATGTATTTTCTCAAAGCCCCTTCGTATGAAGATTGGACTGTAGCAGCTTAATCTTCGCTGGAATATAGCGATACCCGTGTCCATCAGAGGAGGATCATTGTAATAGCTTAGTTGGGTCACGATCACTAACCAGGAGGATTATCGGCATAGCTTAGTTGGGTCACGATCACCAACCAAGAGGAATTATCGTCATAGCTTAGTTGGGTCACGATCACTAACTAGGAGGATTATCGGCATAGATTAGTTGGGTCACGATCAGCAAACCAAGAGGATTATCGTCATAGTTTAGTTGGATCTCGATCACTAACTAGGAGGATTAAGCGTCATAACTTAGTTGGGTCACAATCACTGACCAAGAGGATTATCGTCATAGCTTAGTTGGGTCACGATCACTGGCCAAGAGGATTATCGTCATAGCTTAGTTGGGCCACGATCATTAACCAGGAGGATTAGCGTCATAGCTTAGTTGGGCCACGATCACTAACCAGGAGGATTAAGCTCATAGCTCAGTTGGGCCACGATCACTGATCAGGAGGATTATCGTCATAGCTCAGTTGGGCCACGATCACTGATCAGGAGGATTATCGTCATAGCTCAGTTGGGCAACGTTCACTGTCTAGAAGAACTTTCCAGATGCACCTGTGGGTGGATATGAATTCGGCCCCACCAATATTGTTGCCTTATATAAGGTTAGGCGGGTGAATTTCCTTTAAATTAATTCTACCTTCCTATCAAACCTATTAGTGTAAATATGTGGATAGCCTGGTCGAATAGTTAAGCCGGAGGCTGGGGGGTACCCAAAAATAAATACCCGTATTTAAAAAAAATACTAGGCACGTTACACAATAATTCTATATATTTTTTTTTGTAATATTGTTTTTGCCGAGGTTATGTCTGTGGAATATGAGTTACGAGAGAAGAATGGGGTTCGAGCGGCCATGTTTGTTTGTATGGATTTAGTTACTACTTACTATCTTATCTTTGTCGACAGAGCATGTTTGTCTATTGTCTGGCTCAGAGTTATCTTATGCTTGGTTGACCAATGAGCATGTTTATCCACTGGCTAGTTTTGAGTTTCTTTCTAAGAGCTTGGGGGCCCATTCTTGAGGTGGGGGGTGCTAGTGAAAGTGAGTTTAGGGCAGTATTTTTTTAAATTTGTATAGCATAAACATTTTTTTGGCCAAAATTAAATCAAATTTTTCTTCTTTAGAAACATAGAATTTAGTTTTCTGCACATGCTAATCTCAACAGCTGTTCTTGAATATCTGTCAAGGGCGTTCTGGAATGTTGTGACATTTTCTCTTCATTTAAAAAGTTTGTCACCAAATGCCACTATGCTCATGACAGATATTCAAGAACTGTTGAGATCAGCATGTGTAGAAAACTAAACTCTATGTTTGTATATAAGAAATTTTTTATTTATTTTGTCCAAAAAATATTTGTGATATAAAAACTGCAAAATTAATGCACTAGACTCACGCCCATTAGCACCCCATCTTAAATATTTATTTAGCACCACGTCTTAATAACTGTTCAGGTTATACGCCTTTGTACCGTACTTATTACACTAATGGGTTAGGGATTAGGAAGGCTTAATTTAGAGGAAGTGCATCCGCATTTGCGTGTAGGGAGAGTGGAAAGCCATTTAGGAAAGAACACACTCAGTGCACCCAACCGGGATCGAACCCCGATATACTCGTCTTCAGCAGTCAGTCCAACACGAGATTAGCGCGTTAGACCACGCGGTCACAGAAGCGGGCATATTCCTTAAATTGCTTGCTTAGAGAAACGAGCTCTACGGCGAGCGAGATTAACTCACGCCATAGACATCTCAGCCACTGATGCGGGGAGAGGGAGAGAATTATTCCTGCCAGCAAGGTTTACCATCTCTTGTCTCAAGTGATAGTAAATAAAATAGGATAATCTGCAAAACTATAAATGTTGAGTTGTTACTTTTGTCAGTTAAAACTTTTGCAGTTTTTTTGTTTTTGGTTTTAAGCCTTACGGTCACTAGCGCTTGAAACCTTAGTATGGGCAGTCGCGTGCTGTAAATTTCACACCCCCTTAAAATTTCGTCAGAAATTAAGGTTTTGTCATTGTCATTTTGACATTTTAAAGAGAAATGAATAAAAACTAATTTAATCATAACATATTAAATAGTATGTTAAAAAAAGAAATGCAATTAGTTTTTACATTATTGAAACACAAACTTAAGAAAATAGCCGTTTAGATGTTTATTTTTGTGGAAACGGCGTCTGTGGTTCGTCTTAAAAATACCATACCAACGTGAGCTTATAAAAGACTGCGTTCACTTCATAAATCAAGATGGAGTACCAGCCGAAACAAGGGCGGTTGATGACGTCATACAAACTATCTTCGGTTGTGTTTATGCGCTGTTTACAAAATTAAAACGTTTCATTTTCAAACTAATATTTTGTAGGGCTCTTTCTCTAAGTTATACAAACATTTAGTTGTTTTGGTGAGCAATTATAACAAGATACAAGTGTGAGTCCGATGGTTTTTAATTTATTATTTCATGTTCAGTGAGGTGCACCACGAGTCTTAAGAAACTCGAATGTAGATGGAATCACCATTTCTGATTGGGCGACTCAAGTCTCTTGCACTAAATGTCACTCCGCGCGGAACTACTTTCTTTTCTTAGACATGGTTACGACTTCATTTCGAGATTGTGCCATAACCGTTGCTACGAACGAGCTGTCTTGCTACCCGTTCAGGCTATGTGCATATTTTGTAGCCTACTAATTACGCTAATATGATAGGAATGAGAAAGGTTGAATTCGGATGAAGTGTGTCCGCATTTGCGTGAGTTAGGAGTGGATACTCATTAAGGTAAAAATTACTTATAGATGCATTCTATTATAAAAAAAATTGCCGGAGAATACCGCTTTAAATAACTACTAGACTAGAGGCATCTAACTGGCAGAAAGAGTCAGGGGAGGAAAGCTCTAAATAGCTTCCAAGGTCATTCAAATTTCAATAATGTTTAGGGGAGGACAACTCCAAATAGTTTATAGATGCATCATGTTGAGGAATTTTCAGGCGAGGACAACCCCAAATAGCCTAGTTTCTGAAATAATTCGATTTTCAAAATTTTGTCGGTGCAATAACACTTCAAAGATTATCTACTAGAGGTATCTAACTATCGTAAAAAATTAAGGTGAAAATCACTCTAAATAGCTTTGAGGGGCATCCAAATTTAAAAAATTTCTAGGTGAGGAACACTTTAAATGGCTTATAAAATAATCTAATTTAAAAAAAAAATTCAAGTCAAAGACTACTTATAGCTTCTAGAATGAACCATTTTTCAAAAAATTGTTGAAGGAGGGCCACTCCAAATGGTTTATAAAACTATCTGATTTTAAAAAATTGGGGAGGGTGACCAAGGTTTAAACATACGTAAGATCAAATATGAATGAGAAACTATTAAATGGCTCTAAACATAAATCTAACGTTGTAAGTAACAATGTTATTTATAATTATGACCCCCCTATGAAAATGATCTGGATCCGCCCCTGTAATCAAACGTCAAGTTGACATATGGGGGTAATTTTAACAGCAGCTGTAAAAAAACAACTTTTAAGGCCTTTTGCCAAGGTCGGGTAATCTACATCTATTTGTTTTATAGGAGTTATTTTGAAAATGTTCTTCTTACAAAGATGATCCTATTATAAGAAAGTACAGAAGTAACACGCATGCGCCGTTCTAGCTCTGCGCTTCTTCTAGTTCCTTTATAAAAATACGCGAACAGTGATGAGCCAATGGCGGCTTCTTAATTCCAGGATTTTTCACCAGTAAAAGTGTATGATTATCTGGAAAATACTATTTTTAAGGTGGGAAGTGTAGGGGAAGCGAGAAAAGGTGAGTGTTTTTGCAGGGTTTTTTTCTATCTCAAAACATTTTTTTTTTCGGTCAAAATAAATAAAATAATAATTCAGTAGAAACATAAAGTTTAATTTTCTTCACACGGTGACATTAACATTTCTTGAATATTTGTCGAGGGTGTCCTGGAATTTAATGACAACTTTTTCTCTTCATTTAAAAAATTTGTTCATTTAATGCCTCTATGCTTATGATAGTTATTCAACAACTGTTGATATCACCATGTGAATAAAATTAAACTGTGTTTTAACTGGAATAATATTTTATTTATTTTGCCTC